>JAPZIH010000920.1:0-112258 GCA_027410445.1 Discoglossus pictus
CCCACCACAGCAGGCGCTTCCTCCCCGTTCCCCATTTCCCCCGCCGCGCCGGCCTCTCCCTCCCCACTCATATCTCCCACCACAGAGCGCTTCCTCCCCGCCGACAAAGCCAGTGTGTTTGCCTCCACACCTTGGTAACTCCTGTGTGTTTCTTTCTTACAGTTTGAAGGGAAGACATCGTTTGGTATGTCCGTGTTTAATTTGAGCAATGCCATCATGGGCAGTGGGATCCTTGGGTTGGCGTACGCCATGGCGAACACGGGCATCGTCTTGTTTGTGTGAGTATTCCTGTGAGTGCGCTGCTGGGAAACTAATAACCTTATCAGTAATAACCTTCACCAGCTGCAGCGACCGAGATAACCCCATGTGATTCCCACCGCTAGTGACATGTGCAAACACGCGGACACGCCAGCTGCTCCCCCGTGCAAACACGCGGACACGCCAGCTGCTCCCCCGTGCAAACACGCGGACACGCCAGCTGCTCCCCCGTGCAAACACGCGGACACGCCAGCTGCTCCCCCGTGCAAACACGCGGACACGCCAGCTGCTCCCCCGTGCAAACACGCGGACACGCCAGCTGCTCCCCCGTGCAAACACGCGGACACGCCAGCTGCTCCCCCGTGCGCACATATGAATACATACGGATAATGCCTGTAGCGCAGCCTCGTTACTACGTCCTACACTCTGGCCACATACCAACTATTAAATATTTGGGGCAATTAATGTAATAACTGGGTGTGATCGCGACGTAGATCTGGACACGTCATGTGACTCTGGCTGTGACTATTTTGTTCCGCAGGATACTTCTGGTCACCATCGCTGTCCTGTCCTTGTACTCCATCCATCTTCTCCTCAAGTGCTCGGGAGTTGTGGGTATGTGATACAAATGTTTGGAGAGTGTAATGAAGTTCTTGACAAGATCGTCTTATGTACATGGAGTCCTTGAAGGCCAAGGATGCGCACGTGGTCATACTTGTTGTTTTTGTATGTAATAATTTAATAGATTTTTATATTGGTATTTATTTATAGTGACTACCGAAGACAACCCTATACATCCTGGTAGAGAGGGTCCCATGTGTCCTGGTAGAGAGGGTCCCATGTGTCCTGGTAGAGAGGGTCCCATGTGTCCTGGTAGAGAGGGTCCCATGTGTCCTGGTAGAGAGGGTCCCATGTGTCCTGGTAGAGAGGGTCCCATGTGTCCTGGTAGAGAGGGTCCCATGTGTCCTGGTAGAGAGGGTCCCATGTGTCCTGGTAGAGAGGGTCCCATGTGTCCTGGTAGAGAGGGTCCCATGTGTCCTGGTAGAGAGGGTCCCATGTGTCCTGGTAGAGAGGGTCCCATGTGTCCTGGTAGAGAGGGTCCCATGTGTCCTGGTAGAGAGGGTCCCATGTGTCCTGGTAGAGAGGGTCCCATGTGTCCTGGTAGAGAGGGTCCCATGTGTCCTGGTAGAGAGGGTCCCATGTGTCCTGGTAGAGAGGGTCCCATGTGTCCTGGTAGAGAGGGTCCCATGTGTCCTGGTAGAGAGGGTCCCATGTGTCCTGGTAGAGAGGGTCCCATGTGTCCTGGTAGAGAAGGTCCAATACATTCTGGTAAAGAAGGTCCAATACATCCTGGTAGAGAAGGTCCCATGCGTCATGGTAGAGGAGGTCCTATACGTCATGGTAGAGAAGGTCCAATACACCCTGGTAGAGAGGGTCCCATGCGTCCTGGTAGAGGAGGTCCCATGCGTCCTGGTAGAGGAGGTCCCATGCGTCCTGGTAGAGGAGGTCCCATGCGTCCTGGTAGAGGAGGTCCCATGCGTCCTGGTAGAGGAGGTCCCATGCGTCCTGGTAGAGGAGGTTACGCGTGTTTATGGATAAAGAGGACTGGATTGCTTGTTGTGTGGCAGCCATATTATAATCCAGCGATGTCCGAGAGACGTCTCAAGACCTGTAGAAACAATCTGGAAGTTCATCTTTCAGATCTTTGTAGGGCTAATATTGTCCGCGGCGCGTTCTCTGCATTCGGGCCCGCACATGTTTAGATGGCACTGAAGCTGAGTTCAGACCGGGCCACTTAATGTCTATTGTGAGATGTCTGGTATTTGAAGACAATCCGCCTTTTCTATATGTTGTGGTATGATGCGCTTCATTTCTTGGTGCGATGACGCGACTTTCCTTCCGTCCTTTTTCTTTCTCTCTCTCTCTCATTTTCATCCACGTTCACATTACTTATGTTTATCCCAAGACATTGTTTTAGTATCTTTAGTACCTCGTGAGATCCATTTTACATTCACAGAGATGTTATTTTGTTCCTAGTTGGACCCCGTCATCATGGTGCCGCTGCGCCCTCGGTTGCGCTGTTGTTTATTATGCTCTGTGACCTTTCTAGTTCTATCCTGAGATTGTGGCCCCCCCTGCCAGACGGGCATCTGTTATAATCTTGTGCCAAACCAGAGATTCTGGATCTGTTCCCCTTACAGGACCACCGCAATGCATTGTTGGACAGAAACTACTAAAGCAGAATGAAGTTTACAATAAATAAAAGATCATATTTTGAGATAAACCATAATTGTCATCTACTGAGACCGGTAACAAACGCCTAGCAATGTGTCCAATGTGCGGATACCACCGTACCCGGCGCGGTCACTTGCGCGCTCTGCCACCGTCCTGCACAGATGTCGGATTCAGAACATAATCTCTTAATTCTTGCACGCTGCCGTGATGGATTATGGGATTTCAATGAATTTACCGTTGATGGTTTCCACTACAACCTAGATGAGAAAATCTTGTGTTCTATGTGCGGTGAAATGTCTCGTATGGTGGTCATACGAAGTTCCCCAAAGTCCTTCATCTCAAAATGCTCTTTCTTCTCCTTTTTAATAATAACTTCTCTAATTCAATATATTTCTGACTATGAGCTGTTGGCTCCTGTAGGAGATCCCAGAGGCTGATTTAGGATTTACACGGTAGGTTTGTAGGTAGACCTAGCGATCGCGCCAAACCTGCCTTGCGTATTCCTGTAGGAGATCCCAGAGGCTGATTTATGATTTACATGGTAGGTTTGTAGGTAGACCTAGCGATCGCGCCAAACCTGCCTTGCGTATTCCTGTAGGAGATCCCAGAGGCTGATTTAGGATTTACACGGTAGGTTTGTAGGTAGACCTAGCGATCGCGCCAAACCTGCCTTGCGTATTCCTGTAGGAGATCCCAGAGGCTGATTTAGGATTTACACGGTAGGTTTGTAGGTAGACCTAGCGATCGCGCCAAACCTGCCTTGCGTATTCTTGTAGGAGATCCAGAAACTCGTAGTCTCCAAAAGATTGCTACCGAACGTGCACGCTACACGCCGTAACATCCCTTCCCTATACCCCTCTACCCACTAGGAGTCCTGGGATCCACTGGAACCCCCTCACCCCTTGGAGGGCACGGGGCCTCCTAACCCCCGGCCTACACCCATCTACAGTAACAATATGTGTGTATTGAGCTACAAGAGGCTGCCCTCGGAGTGGCTTATCGTGGCCATAGGACTAACCTATTAAGGGTGGTTCGTGGTCTGATGAGCGCCTCTGACAAACTGGAGGATGGCTGTATTCGGGTGTCGCTGCGTTGGGTCCTTAAATGTATACATTTTGTGGTAAAATGTTCATGGAAATGTCCCCTCTGCTCTCTACTATGACAATGTGTGTCTGTTATAAGTTCCATAAGTACACAAAGTAGCACACGGAGCGTTAGTATGATCTGTATGTGATGGTCACATGGAGAAACATGGCCGGGAACCACTGAGACGAGGGGTGGGGGGAGACGTATTGTAATCCCGGAGGTCGGTAGGTAAAGCTCTCACCTCTTCTAACCTCAGTCTGAGGTAAGTTCTAGGCTTCCCAACACGTGTCGGCTTGTAGGTTGGTATTCTTTCCTCCGTCAACGTCTTATCTCTTCCAGTAGTGTGGTATTAGGGGCAAAAAGAGCCACTGAGACGATCATTATTCCTGCCATGTTTAATTCTGTCCTGGCCGCACAAATCCAAGAACTGGCTGAGTGGAGTGGGATGAAAACAATGGAGTGAACGTAATGGCTGGTGGTATACAAGTAATGGAGAGAAGAGCAAGAGAGACAATGGTGATGTGGAGTGAGATAATAGATGGAATTGGGCTGGAAGTAATGGATGAAAGGAAATGGTCTTGGGCCGGGCCCTTGTATCCCTCGCTCTGCCACTGTTTCTTAGCCTCTCTTTTGCTTTTCTCTCTCACTTTCTCTCTCACTTTCTCTCTCACTTTCTCTCTCACTTTCTCTCTCTCTCGCCCCAGGTGTCCGTGTCTATGAGCAGCTTGGACAGAGAGCGTTTGGATCCGGCGGGAAGATTCTGGCCGCTCTCGTCATAACCATTCATAATATTGGAGGTAAATAAGATAAGGTCGTCTTCTGTAGAGCATCCCCATCAGTGCCAGTGATTTGCTGAACGTTGTGGATCATTCTTCCTCTCCCTGTCGCTCTCCTAGCATTGCGCCATCCCGCCTCTCCGTATTTACATTCTTCTCTCCTTTCCAGCAATGTCCAGTTATTTATATATCATAAAGTCTGAGCTGCCTCTAGTGATCCAAACCTTCCTGGGACTGACCAGCAATCCTGGGTGAGACCTACAGGAATGTTCCACCAATTTGCTTCAATTGTTTTGTCTGGCCCACCCCCCGCCTTCTGAGCATCTGCTTCCAGGCCCACTCCCCGCCTTCTGAGCATCTGCTTCCAGGCCAACCCCCCCCCCGCCTTCTAAGCATCTGCTTCCAGGCCCACCCCCCCCCGCCTTCTGAGCATCTGCTTCCAGGCCCACCCACGCCTTCTGAGTATCTGCTTCCAGGCCCACCCCCCCCGCCTTCTGAGCATCTGCTTCCAGGCCCACCCACGCCTTCTGAGTATCTGCTTCCAGGCCCACCCACGCCTTCTGAGTATCTGCTTCCAGGCCCACCCCCCCCGCCTTCTGAGCATCTGCTTCCAGGCCCACCCACGCCTTCTGAGTATCTGCTTCCAGGCCCACCCACGCCTTCTGAGTATCTGCTTCCAGGCCCACCCCCCCCCGCCTTCTGAGCATCTGCTTCCAGGCCCACCCCCCCGCCTTCTGAGCATCTGCTTCCAGGCCCACCCCCCCCCCGCCTTCTGAGCATCTGCGTCCAGGCCCGGCCCACCCCCCGCCTTCTGAGCATCTGCGTCCAGGCCCGGCCCACCCCCGCCTTCTGAGCATCTGCTTCCAGGCCACCCCCCCCCGCCTTCTGAGCATCTGCTTCCAGGCCCACCCGCCCCGCCTGCTGAGCATCTGCTTCCAGGCCCACCCGCCCTGCCTTCTGAGCATCTGCTTCCAGGCCCATCCCTTCGCCTTCTGAGCATCTGCTTGCAGGCCAACACCCCCCCCCCCCCCGCCTTCTGAGCATCTGCTTCCCGGCCCACCCGCCCCGCCTGCTGAGCATCTGCTTCCAGGCCCATCCCTTCGCCTTCTGAGCATCTGCTTGCAGGCCAACACCCCCCCCCCCCGCCTTCTGAGCATCTGCTTGCAGGCCAACACCACCACCCCCCCCCCGCCTTTTGAGCATCTGCTTCCCGGCCCACCCCCCGCCCTTCTGAGCATCTGCTTCCCGGCCCACCCCCCGCCTTCTGAGCATCGCCTTCCGGGCTTGCCCTTGCCTTCCGGGCTTGCCCTTGCCTTCCGGGCTTGCCCTTGCCTTCCGGGCTTGCCCTTGCCTTCCGGGCTTGCCCTTGCCTTCCGGGCTTGCCCTTGCCTTCCGGGCTTGCCCTTGCCTTCCGGGCTTGCCCTTGCCTTCTGGGCTTCCAGGCTTGCCACTGCATGATTTTTTTTTCTGGACCCGCCCCTGCCTTCCGTGCTTTCGGGCCCGCCCCTGCATGGCTTGTTTCTGGTGCGGTCTCTGCCTTCTATTCTTTTGGACCCGTCCGTGCCCGCCCCTGCCTTCCGTGCCCGCCCCTGCAAGGCTTGTTTCTGGTGCGGTCTCTGCCTTCTAGTCTTCTGGACCCGCCCCTGCCTTCCGTGCCCGCCCCTGCATGACTTGTTTCTGGTGCGGTCTCTGCCTTCTAGTCTTCTAGACCCGCCCCTGCCTTCCGTGCCCGCCCCTGCATGGCTTGTTTCTGGTGCGATCTCTGCCTTCTATTCTTCTGGACCCGCCCCTGCCTTCCGGGCCCGCCCCCTGCATGACTTGTTTCTGGTGCGGTCTCTGCCTTCTAGTCTTCTGGACCCGCCCCTGCCTTCCGTGCCCGCCCCTGCAAGGCTTGTTTCTGGTGCGGTCTTTGCCTTCTATTCTTTTGGACCCGCCCCTGCCTCCCGTGCCCGCCCCTGCCTTCCGTGCCCGCCCCTGCAAGGCTTGTTTCTGGTGCGGTCTTTGCCTTCTATTCTTTTGGACCCGCCCCTGCCTTCCGTGCCCGCCCCTGCAAGGCTTGTTTCTGGTGCGGTCTCTGCCTTCTATTCTTTTGGACCCGCCCCTGCCTTCCGTGCCCGGCCCTGCCTTCCGTGCCCGCCCCTGCATGGCTTGTTTCTGGTGCGGTCTCTGCCTTCTATTCTTCTGGACCCGCCCCTGCCCTCCGTGCCCGCCCCTGCATGGCTTGTTTCTGGTGCGGTCTCTGCCTTCTAGTCTTCTGGACCCGCCCCTGCCTTCCGGGCCCGCCCCTGCATGACTTGTTTCTGGTGCGGTCTCTGCCTTCTATTCTTCCGTGCCCGCCCCTGCCTTCCGTGCCCGCCCCTGCATGACTTGTTCCTGGTCCGGTCCTTGCCTCTTGTGCTTCCGGGCCCGCCCCTGCATGGCTTGTTCCTGGTCCGGTCCTTGCCTCTTGTGCTTCCGGGCCCGCCCCTGCATGGCTTGTTCCTGGTCCGGTCCTTGCCTCCTGTTCTTCTGGACCCGCCCCTGCCTTCCGTGCCCGCCCCTGCATGGCTTGTTCCTGGTCCGGTCCTTGCCTCTTGTGCTTCCGGGCCCGCCCCTGCATGGCTTGTTCCTGGTCCGGTCCTTGCCTCTTGTGCTTCCGGGCCCGCCCCTGCATGGCTTGTTCCTGGTCCGGTCCTTGCCTCCTGTTCTTCTGGACCCGCCCCTGCCTTCCGTGCCCGCCCCTGCATGGCTTGTTCCTGGTCCGGTCCTTGCCTCTTGTGCTTCCGGGCCCGCCCCTGCATGGCTTGTTCCTGGTCCGGTCCTTGCCTCTTGTGCTTCCGAGCCCGCCCCTGCATGGCTTGTTCCTGGTCCGGTCCTTGCCTCTTGTGCTTCCGGGCCCGCCCCTGCATGGCTTGTTCCTGGTCCGGTCCTTGCCTATTGTTCTTCCGGGCCCGCCCCTGCATGGCTTGTTCCTGGTCCGGTCCTTGCCTCTTGTGCTTCCGGGCCCGCCCCTGCATGGCTTGTTCCTGGTCCGGTCCTTGCCTCTTGTGCTTCCGGGCCCGCCCCTGCATGGCTTGTTCCTGGTCCGGTCCTTGCCTATTGTGCTTCCGGGCCCGCCCCTGCATGACTTGTTTCTGGTCCGGTCTTTGCCTCTTGTGCTTCCGGGCCCGCCCCTGCATGACTTGTTTCTGGTCCGGTCTTTGCCTCTTGTGCTTCCGGGCCCGCCCCTGCATGGCTTGTTCCTGGTCCGGTGCTTGCCCCTTGTGCTTCCGGGCCCTGCCTGGTTTATTTATGGTGCCGCCCTTGCCTGCTGCTTGGTTTCGTCCATTCTTGCGGATGTGTCCTGCATGGTCCTTGTGCTTATAGAGGTTGTTTTTCTGCTGAACAGTTTATTTCAAGCTTATGTCAGGAAAAAATCAAGAAGGTGGTCATTGCACTGCGAGCCTTGCGAACTGAGGCGAGCGGGACAAGCACGCGACACTTACGCAGCAACTACAAGGCGACCAGTTGAAGCGCGTTGGACGACCCGTAGGACTTAGGACCAAAACTGCAAAAATCCGACTTTAACGGCTGAACCACAGAACTGGAAAAATCTAAAAAAAACAACAACAAATATGCCTCAAATTCAGTTCCACACACACAGGGGAGAGGCAGGGAGTCTGGGAGTGACACACACACACACACACAGGGGGGGAGCCTGGGAGTGACACACACACAGCACAGGGGGAGAGCCAGGGAGCCTGGGAGTGACACACACAGCACAGGGGGAGAGGCAGGGAGCCTGGGAGTGAGACACACACACACAGCACAGGAGAGAGGCAGGGAGCCTGGGAGTGACACACACACAGCACAGGGGAGAGGCAGGGAGCCTGGGAGTGACACACACACACAGCACAGGGGGAGAGCCAGGGAGCCTGGGAGTGACACACACACACAGCACAGGGAGAGAGCCAGGGAGCCTGGGAGTGACACACACACACACACACACAGGGGGGAGCCTGGGAGTGACACACACACAGCACACACACACACAGGGGGGGAGCCTGGGAGTGACACACACACACAGCACAGGGGGAGAGCCAGGGAGTGACACACACACACAGCACAGGGGGGGAGCCTGGGAGTGACACACACACACAGCACAGGGGGAGAGCAAGGGAGTGACACACACACACAGCACAGGGGGAGAGGCAGGGAGTGACACACACACAGCACAGGGGGAGAGCCAGGGAGTGAAACACACACACAGCACAGGGGAGAGCCTGGGAGTGACACACACACAGCACAGGGGGAGAGCCAGGGAGCCTGGGAGTGACACACACACACAGCACAGGGGAGAGGCAGAGAGCCTGGGAGTGACACACACACAGCACAGGGGGAGAGGCAGGGAGCCTGGGAGTGACACACACACACAGCACAGGGGGGAGAGCCAGGGAGCCTGGGAGTGACACACAGCACAGGGAGAGGCAGGGAGCCTGTGAGTGACACACGCACAGGGAGGGAGCCTGGGAGTGACACACACACAGCACAGGGAGAGAGCCAGGGAGCCTGGGAGTGACACACACACAGCACAGGGGGAGAGGCAGGGAGCCTGGGAGTGACACACACACACACAGCACAGGGGAGAGGCATGGAGCCTGGGAGTGACACACACACACAGCACAGGGGGAGAGACAGGGAGCCTGGGAGTGACACACACACAGCACAGGGGGAGAGCCTGGGAGCCTGGGAGTGACACACACACAGCACAGGGGGAGAGGCAGGGAGCATGGGAGTGACACACACACAGCACAGGGGGAGAGGCAGGGAGCCTGGGAGTGACACACACACAGCACAGGGGGAGAGGCAGGGAGCATGGGAGTGACACACACACAGCACAGGGGGAGAGGCAGGGAGCCTGGGAGTGACACACACACAGCACAGGGGGAGAGGCAGGGAGCCTGTGAGTGACACACACACACACAGCACAGGGGGAGAGGCAGGGAGCCTGGGAGTGGCACACACACAGCACAGGGAGAGAGCCAGGGAGCCTGGGAGTGACACACACACACAGCACAGGGAGAGACAGGGAGCCTGGGAGTGACACACACACAGCACAGGGAGAGGCAGGGAGCCTGGGAGTGACACACACACACAGCACAGGGGAGAGGCAGGGAGCCTGTGAGTGACACACACACAGCACAGGGGGAGAGGCAGGGAGCATGGGAGTGACACACACACAGCACAGGGAGAGAGCCAGGGAGCCTGGGAGTGACACACACACACAGCACAGGGGAGAGGCAGGGAGCCTGTGAGTGACACACACACAGCACAAGGGGAGAGGCAGGGAGCCTGTGAGTGACACACACACAGCACAGGGGGAGAGGCAGGGAGCCTGGGAGTGACACACACACAGCACAGGGGGAGAGGCAGGGAGCCTGTGAGTGACACACACACAGCACAGGGAGGGAGCCTGGGAGTGACACACACACAGCACAGGGAGGGAGCCTGGGAGTGACACACACACAGCACAGGGTGAGAGGCAGGGAGCCTGGGAGTGACACACACACAGCACAGGGGGAGAGGCTGGGAGTCTGTGAGTGAGGTTGCACGTTAATCTGAGGCATATTTGTCATTTTTTCACAATCAAAAATCACCTTTACCGGGGGGGGGGGGGGAGATGGCTGCCGTAAAAACGCAACACGACGAAAACGAGGCCGAACGACGGAGAACTAGCCCGCAGGACGTAAAAACAAACACTCAACCGGTAACACTTCATCCAAGCCACTAGCATGTAACACAAGGTGGGAACACTTAACCCAAGACACTAACACAACCAAAGACCGCAAGGCCAATAAACTACACCGGGGAGAGGCTTGCAATGAGTGCCAAAGTCGCTCATTGCGAGTCATGCGATGAGCGCCGAAGTTGATCATTACAATGTAGGAAAGTTGCAGCTCGCGATGAGCGCTAAAGGTGCGCCGAGGGCCCATAGCCTCGCATTGTGTGGCAAACCGCATTGCCAGGCTTACAATTTTATTCCCGTCATTTGACCGGCAAGTTCCTAGTTTAAATGATAACTTTTATTCAGGATATAAAATCTCCCAAGTAATATGAACCAATCACGTACCTCCATGTATCACAACGAATGTTACTCATTATTAATAATAATGGTAATAAGTAATATCCGTGGGCCCGGGCTGCCCTCGTACAAGTCCGATCCGTGATTTATTTACTTGTCCGTGATGACCGGGTGGCAGTTGAGGCATAAATAAAGATATTGCACTTTGTTATAAATTGCCGCTATTCTCAGATAAAACTAATCCCGGCCCGAGTATAAACGGATCATGAACCCAAATCAAAGCCAACAGAATCAGGTCAGAGTTTCTGTGACCCTGTGGACCTCAGCAGAACCATCTTTAGTCCGGTTGTGCCAATCCATTAGGTTGTCTTGGTAGAGATACTCGAGAGGATCTGCTTTCTTCAGTCGGGCTTGATATGGCCAAACCTACCCAGCAGATACACCCGGTTCTTTTTGGCCCCTTCACCAAGGCTGCCAATGTCTCTAAAATCCCTGTTTAAAATATATGACCACAGGACCAGGATCTGGATCCTTTACATCTAGACAAGTTGAGCTGGGACTGCTTTTATTGTTGGGATCCATGGCAGGTCCAATGGCTGTATATTTGAATTTGAGCTAATAACGTTCTGGAATAGTTTGCGGGTCTTCTGGATTTTGTAAAAACTGGTAATAGAAACATTATAAATATATTTCTTCTGCAATGCATCATAACATCCACTTCAGTCGTTATATAGGATCTCTGAGGATCTTCCAGATATCTTGTTCCATATGTATATTCACCCAGTCAGAGACAGTGATATCTGGACCTCACTTTATCAAGTCTGGAGCAAAACTGACAAGAGCCCAGATATTGTTGGCTCCCTCACGTCATTATGTGGGCGGATCTTATGAGTCCAAAGAGGCTGATGGTCAGGGGGGTCGTAAGAGTTGCCAGTTCCGTCTCCAGTGGACCACAATTTGCCAGACCCCTCTTCTATGATCTTCCCATCTTGGGAGACCCTACATGGTAGAGCTCACAGCGTCACAGAGGTACACACGTTATGTGAAAAACCCTGCGCTTCATCTTTAAACGCCAAGAGGATGAGGGCAGATGGGTCTCGCTGACATTACTTGTTATATGTACAGTAAAACCTCTGTGATCTGGCACCCACGGGGTTAATCGGGAGTCCCCGAATTTAGGGTCTAAACGCCAACGGTCTTAAAAAGCCATTCGCACCGGGGACATTTAGGGCGCAAAAAAATAATTAGGTAAAATGTTAGCCTTTTTTTTTGCCGGTTATGCCAGTTTAGCGGGAGCTTTTTGAATATGGGGAATTGGTGCCGGTTGCGTGAGAGTCCCAGATAACCGGATTCTTCTGTATTTTTGATCATACAGAATATTATGAATACTAGGAGGTGATGATGTTGGTAACGCATCGGTGTAAATGATTGGGTTTCCTATTACTTATTTATTATGTTGTGTATGCGGCGCTCTCATTTCCATAAGGGAGTATGTTGTATATGCGGCGCTCTCATTTCCATAAGGGGGTATGTTGTATATGCGGCGCTCTCATTTCCATAAGGGGGTATGTTGTATATGCGGCGCTCTCATTTCTAAAGGGGGTATGTTGTATATGCGGCGCTCTCATTTATATAAGGGGGTATGTTGTATATGCGGCGCTCTCATTTCCATAAGGGTTATGTTGTATATGCGGCGCTCTCCTTTCCATAAGGGGGTATGTTGTATATGCGGCGCTCTCATTTCCATAAGGGGGTATGTTGTATATGCGGCGCTATCATTTCTATAAGGGGGTATGTTGTATATGCGGCGCTCTCATTTCCATAAGGGGGTATGTTGTATATGCGGCGCTATCATTTCCATTAGGGGGTATGTTGTATATGCGGCGCTCTCATTTCCATAAGGGGGTATGTTGTATATGCGGCGCTCTCATTTCCATAAGGGGGTATACGGGAGCGCTTTCTTGATGTTTTCTTGTAGATGACTTAGTTCAGTCTTATACCAACCTCTATACAATCATGCTTGGGCCGGCTCCCCAGCTGCGTGGCTTCTTCTATGTTTGCGGTTGCTTCCGTGAGTCACGGGACACGTTACACGTTACATGTGCTGGTCTGTGACCCTGTTTTTCTCTGCAGGGACTGGTACCTGAACGGAAATATCCTGATCATTGTAGTGAGCGTCACCATCATTCTTCCTTTGGCGCTCATGAAACATCTGGGTAAGTTCTATCCCCCCGAGCGTGTGTGTGAGGGGACACGGGAGGCGGCTTTGCTCTGTGTGGGGGGGGGGACACGGGAGGCGGCTTTGCTCTGTGTGTGTGGGGGGGGGGGACACGGGAGGCGGCTTTGCTCTGTATGGGGGGACACGGGAGGCGGCTTTGCTCTGTGTGGGGGGGGACACAGGAGGCGGCTTTGCTCTGTGTGTGTGTGGGGGGGGGGACACGGGAGGCGGCTTTGCTCTCTGTGTGTGTGTGGGGGGGGACACGGGAGGCGGCTTTGCTCTGTGTGGGGGGGGGACACGGGAGGCGGCTTTGCTCTGTGTGTGTGTGTGGGGGGGGACACGGGAGGCGGCTTTGCTCTGTGTGGGGGGGGACACGGGAGGCGGCTTTGCTCTCTGTGTGTGTGTGGGGGGGGACACGGGAGGCGGCTTTGCTCTGTGTGGGGGGGGACACAGGAGGCGGCTTTGCTCTGTGTGGGGGGACACGGGAGGCGGCTTTGCTCTGTGTGGGGGGGGGGGGACACTGGAGGCGGCTTTGCTCTGTGTGTGTGTGTGGGGGGGACACGGGAGGCGGCTTTGCTCTGTGTGTGTGGGGGACACGGGAGGCGGCTTTGCTCTGTGTGTGGGGGGGACACGGGAGGCGGCTTTGCTCTGTGTGTGGGGGGGACACGGGAGGCGGCTTTGCTCTGTGTGTGGGGGGGACACGGGAGGCGGCTTTGCTCTGTGTGTGGGGGGGACACGGGAGGCGGCTTTGCTCTGTGTGTGGGGGGGGACACGGGAGGCGGCTTTGCTCTGTGTGTGGGGGGGACACGGGAGGCGGCTTTGCTCTGTGTGTGGGGGGGACACGGGAGGCGGCTTTTGCTCTGTGTGTGGGGGGGGACACGGGAGGCGGCTTTGCTCTGTGTGTGGGGGGGACACGGGAGGCGGCTTTGCTCTGTGTGTGGGGGGGACACGGGAGGCGGCTTTGCTCTGTGTGTGGGGGGACACGGGAGGCGGCTTGGCTCTGTGTGTGGGGGGGACACGGCAGGCGGCTTTGCTCTGTGTGTGGGGGGGACACGGGAGGCGGCTTTGCTCTGTGTGTGGGGGGGACACGGGAGGCGGCTTTGCTCTGTGTGTGGGGGACACGGGAGGCGGCTTTGCTCTGTGTGTGGGGGGGACACGGGAGGCGGCTTTGCTCTGTGTGTGGGGGGGACACGGGAGGCGGCTTTGCTCTGTGCGGGGGGGGGGGACACGGGAGGCGGCTTTGCTCTGTGGGGGGGGGGGGACACGTGAGGCGGCTTGGCTCTGTGTGGGGGGGACACGTGACCTGGCCCGGCTCTGTGTGTTTGTTGACACAGGAGGTCACTGTGACCTGGCCGGAGTCCATGTGATGTCGCCTGACCATTGTGCGCTTTCTCTCTGCAGGATATCTGGGTTACACCAGCGGCTTCTCCTTGACCTGCATGGTCTTCTTCCTTTGCTCGGTACGTTTGGTGGTAGAGAGAATATGGCGGCTCCAGATATCACTCCTGCTGCCCTCGGTCGGCATCACATGTTCGCCCTTCCCCTGTCCCATAGTCTTCCCTGTCCCATAGTCTTCCCTGTCCCATAGTCTTCCCTGTCCCATAGTCTTCCCTGTCCCATAGTCTTCCCTGTCCCATAGTCTTCCCTGTCCCATAGTCTTCCCTGTCCCATAGTCTTCCCTGTCCCATAGTCTTCCCTGTCCCATAGTCTTCCCTGTCCCATAGTCCTCCCTGTCCCATAGTCCTCTCTGTCCCATAGTCCTCCCTGTCCCATAGTCCTCCCTGTCCCATAGTCCTCCCTGTCCCATAGTCCTCCCTGTCCCATAGTCCTCCCTGTCCCATAGTCCTCTCTGTCCCATAGTCCTCTCTGTCCCATAGTCCTCTCTGTCCCATAGTCCTCCCTGTCCCATAGTCCTCCCTGTCCCATAGTCCTCCCTGTCCCATAGTCCTCCCTGTCCCATAGTCCTCCCTGTCCCATAGTCTTCTCTGTCCCATAGTCTTCTCTGTCCCATAGTCTTCTCTGTCCCATAGTCTTCTCTGTCCCATAGTCTTCCCTGTCCCATAGTCTTCCCTGTCCCATAGTCTTCCCTGTCCCATAGTCTTCTCTGTCCCATAGTCCTCCCTGTCCCATAGTCCTCCCTGTCCCATAGTCCTCCCTGTCCCATAGTCTTCCCTGTCCCATAGTCCTCCCTGTCCCATAGTCCTCCCTGTCCCATAGTCTTCCCTGTCCCATAGTCTTCCCTGTCCCATAGTCTTCCCTGTCCCATAGTCTTCTCTGTCCCATAGTCTTCTCTGTCCCATAGTCCTCCCTGTCCCATAGTCCTCCCTGTCCCATAGTCTTCCCTGTCCCATAGTCTTCCCTGTCCCATAGTCTTCCCTGTCCCATAGTCTTCCCTGTCCCATAGTCTTCCCTGTCCCATAGTCTTCCCTGTCCCATAGTCCTCCCTGTCCCATAGTCCTCCCTGTCCCATAGTCTTCCCTGTCCCATAGTCTTCTCTGTCCCATAGTCTTCTCTGTCCCATAGTCCTCCCTGTCCCATAGTCCTCTCTGTCCCATAGTCTTCTCTGTCCCATAGTCTTCTCTGTCCCATAGTCTTCTCTGTCCCATAGTCTTCTCTGTCCCATAGTCTTCTCTGTCCCATAGTCTTCTCTGTCCCATAGTCTTCTCTGTCCCATAGTCTTCTCTGTCCCATAGTCTTCCCTGTCCCATAGTCTTCCCTGTCCCATAGTCTTCCCTGTCCCATAGTCTTCCCTGTCCCATAGTCCTCCCTGTCCCATAGTCCTCCCTGTCCCATAGTCCTCCCTGTCCCATAGTCCTCCCTGTCCCATAGTCCTCCCTGTCCCATAGTCTTCTCTGTCCCATAGTCTTCTCTGTCCCATAGTCTTCTCTGTCCCATAGTCTTCTCTGTCCCATAGTCTTCTCTGTCCCATAGTCTTCTCTGTCCCATAGTCTTCTCTGTCCCATAGTCTTCCCTGTCCCATAGTCTTCCCTGTCCCATAGTCTTCCCTGTCCCATAGTCTTCCCTGTCCCATAGTCTTCCCTGTCCCATAGTCCTCTCTGTCCCATAGTCCTCCCTGTCCCATAGTCCTCCCTGTCCCATAGTCCTCCCTGTCCCATAGTCCTCCCTGTCCCATAGTCCTCCCTGTCCCATAGTCCTCCCTGTCCCATAGTCCTCTCTGTCCCATAGTCCTCTCTGTCCCATAGTCCTCTCTGTCCCATAGTCCTCTCTGTCCCATAGTCCTCCCTGTCCCATAGTCCTCCCTGTCCCATAGTCTTCTCTGTCCCATAGTCTTCCCTGTCCCATAGTCTTCCCTGTCCCATAGTCTTCCCTGTCCCATAGTCCTCCCTGTCCCATAGTCCTCCCTGTCCCATAGTCCTCCCTGTCCCATAGTCCTCCCTGTCCCATAGTCCTCCCTGTCCCATAGTCCTCCCTGTCCCATAGTCCTCCCTGTCCCATAGTCTTCCCTGTCCCATAGTCTTCCCTGTCCCATAGTCTTCCCTGTCCCATAGTCTTCCCTGTCCCATAGTCTTCCCTGTCCCATAGTCTTCTCTGTCCCATAGTCTTCTCTGTCCCATAGTCTTCTCTGTCCCATAGTCCTCCCTGTCCCATAGTCTTCCCTGTCCCATAGTCTTCCCTGTCCCATAGTCTTCCCTGTCCCATAGTCTTCCCTGTCCCATAGTCCTCCCTGTCCCATAGTCCTCCCTGTCCCATAGTCTTCTCTGTCCCATAGTCTTCTCTGTCCCATAGTCTTCTCTGTCCCATAGTCCTCCCTGTCCCATAGTCCTCCCTGTCCCATAGTCCTCCCTGTCCCATAGTCCTCCCTGTCCCATAGTCCTCTCTGTCCCATAGTCCTCTCTGTCCCATAGTCTTCTCTGTCCCATAGTCTTCTCTGTCCCATAGTCTTCTCTGTCCCATAGTCTTCTCTGTCCCATAGTCTTCCCTGTCCCATAGTCTTCCCTGTCCCATAGTCTTCCCTGTCCCATAGTCTTCCCTGTCCCATAGTCTTCCCTGTCCCATAGTCTTCCCTGTCCCATAGTCTTCCCTGTCCCATAGTCTTCCCTGTCCCATAGTCCTCCCTGTCCCATAGTCCTCCCTGTCCCATAGTCTTCCCTGTCCCATAGTCTTCCCTGTCCCATAGTCCTCTCTGTCTATGCCCAGCTTCCTCTTGTTCTTCTTCCACCACATAACGCCGACCTCCTCATTTCAGGTGATCTATAAGAAGACCATTATCTCGTGCCCACTGAACAGCACAATACCCACCTATACCAATGGGCACAATGTGACGGAGGGTCGTGATGATGAGATGTGCGCGGCCAAAGTCTTCAATGTCAACTCTCAGGTGAGGCAGCGCCGGCCATAATGCAGGAACAAGTGTAACAAAGCGAAGGACAGTACACGGCAGAACGCGTTTCGCCGCTTGTCTTCATTGATGTATCTCCCCTTTTACCCTCCTGTAATATCTTTACATGGGTTCCCTTGTGGTCCAGTGGTTAGGATTCGGTGCTTTCACCTCTGCGGCCTGGGTTCAATTCCAGTCAGGGAACCAAGAGGTTAAACCACCATGAAGCTAAGCAGGGTTGGGCCTGGTCAGTACTTTAATGGGAGACCACCTAGGAATACCATGAGCTTTATGCTGCGGCCCACTGGAGAAGGAACTGGTAGCCATGAATGCCAAGTGGATCAGCATGGTGTATTACGGTCCATGAGGTCATGGGGGTCAGGAATGGCTTTACGATACAAACATGGTGGATATCCTTCCTTGTGATTATTTTGAGGTTTTCTATGGTTTATATCGAGGCTCACGGGTTATGCCAAGATGACGGGTTTATGGGGTACCACCTGTCCACTTGCAGAGGTCAATCTCTTCCTTGGGACACAATATCTTGCGTTGGTATTATTGTGCGGACATATATGATACATACAGGCCCACGGGGCTCGCTGTTCCTAGGCGTGTGGCGGTACTTGAGCCGTCTTCAGGTAGATTGAATGCCGTCTCAACACTTTTGTGACTTTTCTTTCCTTCCTGCAGACGGTTTACTCCATCCCTATCGTGGCCTTTGCTTTCGTCTGTCACCCTGAGGTGCTGCCCATATACACAGAGCTGCGCAGGTAAGAACCCGTCACGGATACCACTTGGGCGCCGGAACGTCCTGAGCCTCCGTCCGTGCCCAAGATGCACTTAGTGCCAGTATCCCCTAACTAGACTGCATTGGGACGTCTTGGTCCTGTTACGTGGAGCATCTTGTGGTCAGTACAACAATGACCCAAATACTACATTTAAAGGGATGCCGATTACATTCAGTGCTGGCGGCCACCTATTAGGACACAAATGCGTCTGTTTACTGCGTGTTCTGGAGCAAAACGTTGGGTAACGGTATTTTCTTTTTTCCTCCAAGGGCCACCAAGACTCGGATGCAGAACGTGGCCAATGTTTCCATCTTGGCGATGTTCGTCATGTACCTGATGACTGCGGTGTTTGGTTACCTGACCTTCTATGGTGAGCTGGTGACATACGGGATAAACACTGGGTGGTACATGAGATCTCGGACAGAAAGATCTCGTTTCAGATTGAATGAAAAAAATGTTTTTAAGGGGCCAACAAAAACTCTTAATTTTAAAATGGCAGATTGTAACGGTCTAAGGGCAGCGACACAAAGTATAGACTGGGACAGAGGCATGATGGGTAAAAATACTGACCATAAGTGGACAGCGTTCAAATCCTTACTAGATATACATACACATCGGCATATACCTAAAAGGAAAGGAGTAAATCCCATCCAATATGACTTAGCAATGATTTAAAGATCAAGATACGGAGTAAAAAACAGCCATTTATATTATACACACAAGAGGGGACAGAGACGTCTTTATGTGAATACAAGGAAATCACCAAGGAAATGGCTATTAGACTGGCTGAAATAGAAAATGGCAAGTTATATGTAAGGAGAGTAAGACTAACCCTAACCATGTGTATAAATATATTAATGGGAAGAAGGCCAGGAAGGAAGCTATAGGAACATTACAATGTGACACAGTCTGATAATTAGTGACCAGGAAAAGGCAGATAAGCTAAATAGGTTCTTTTCGTCGGTTTACACAAGGGAGGTCCAGTGGTTGGGACACGGCAACATAATGGGGCTACACTACCTGCACCAAATAATTGGGAAGTAATCCAAAAGAGGTTGGAAAAAATAAATGTAATAAAGCTCCGGGTCCTGATGGAATACATCCAAGGGTACTGAGGGAGCTGGGTTCTGTAATAGCCAAACCGTTATATCTAATCTATCAAGACTCACTCATCACAGGATCTCTACCAGATGACTGGAGAAAAGCAGAGGTGATACCTATATTTATGATTATAAGTAGGAGTCAACATGGATTTATGAAGGATAGGTCATGTCAAACAAATCTAATTAGTTTCTATGAGGGTTAGTAGGAACCTGGATCAAGGCAACTCAGTGGATGTAGTCTTTTTGGATTTTGCAAAGGCTTTTGATACAGTGCCACATGGAAGACTATTGGGCAAACTAAGGGATACAGGAATTGCAGTAAATATCTTCTCATGGATTGAGAGCTGGCTAAAAGACAGGAAGCAAAGGGTTGTTGTAAATGGAACATACTCCGATTGGACTAATGTGGTAAGTGGGGTTCCTCAGGGCTCAGTATTAGGTCCTCTCCTTTTTAACATATTTATTAATGACTTAGAGGTAGGATTGGAGTGTGGGGTCTCCATTTTTGCTGATGACACTAAGTTGTGCAAGGTAATAAAATCAGAAAATGATGTACTTTCCCTACAAAAGGATTTGCATAAATTAGAGAAATGGGCGGCTAAATGGCAGATGAGATTTAATACAAATAAATGTAAGGTTATGCATCTGGGAAGGAAAAATAGCCATGCAATTTATAATCTTAATGGAGCAAATCTAGGGGTATCAGATATTGAAAGGGATTTGGGAGCTTGTGGACAACCACCTAGGTAACAGTGCTCAAAGCCAAGCAGCAGCTGCAAAGGCAAATAAAATATTAGCATGTATTCAGAAGGGTATAGAAGCCAGGGAAGCAAATATAATTCTGCCACTATACAAATCTCTAGTACGCCCTCATTTGGAATATGGAGGACAATTTTGGGCACCACTTCATAAAAAGACATTTTAGAGCTGAAAAAGGTACAGAGGAGGGCAACAAAACTAATAAGGGGAACTAATAAGGGGAATGGAGGGGCTAAGTTATGAAGAAAGACTAACCAAATTACACTTATTATCTCTAGAAAAAAGCCCCCTAAGAGGAGATATGATTACCTTATATAAATACACCCAGGGTCAGTATAAAGATTTGTCAGGGGAGCTTTTTGTGCCAAGAGGTTTCCAACTGACAAGAGGACATCCTGAGGTTAGAAGTAAAAAGATTCCACCTTAAAGAAAGAAAAGGGCTCTTCACAGTAAGGGTGGTTAATCTGTGGAATTCTCTACCAAAGGAGGTGGTGACAGCGGATTCGATAGATAACTTTAAAAGGGGACTGGATTTATTTCTAATTAAAAAGGGTATTCAGGGTTATCATGGATAATTAGAGAGGCAGTATTGATCCAGGGAGAAGTCCGGTGTCTGGGATCAGGAGGGAATTGATTTTTTTTTTTTATATACAACGAAGTAATTAATAAATAATCCGCATATTGCAGATCAGAGGAGATCTTGGAAGGTTGAACTTGATGGACTGAAAGTCTTTTTTCACCCTTAAATACTATGTAAGAAAGCTCTGTGTATAAGATGCGCCCTCATATCCTCATGTGTCCTAGGTAATGTGGAGTCCGACATGTTGCACACATACAACAAGGTGGACCCCCTGGATACCCTGATGCTGTGCGTTCGTCTGGCCGTGCTCGTGGCGGTCACTCTCACCGTGCCCGTTGTCCTCTTCCCAGTAAGTGACCTCATTAGAGTAATTCCTCCTTCCATGTGACTTCTGGTGTCCTTATTCTGTCTCCTATGATATGACTTCCATATTGTTGTCTTCTCTATCATGGTTTTCTTAGTCTCGCCATACAGTCTTCATCTTAGATGAGACGAGCTCTCTTGCCCCCATACTGCTTGTCATAGACTTCATGACCCCTCTATTCTCCATGCTGTCATAGGTCACATGACCCTTCTCTTCCTACTTCCTGTTTCCCAGATTCCCTCCATACTTCCTTCCTCATACTCCATCTCACTCATCTCTAGATCCGCAGAGCGATCCAGCAGCTGATTTTCCCGGAGAAGGATTTCCGTTGGTGGCGACACGTGGTGATCGCTCTGTGTCTTCTGGTGTCTGTCAATATTCTCGTTATCTTTGTCCCCAGCATCAAGGATATTTTTGGAGTTGTTGGTAAAAATGGTCCCTTTGTCCTGGCTGGAATGGTTGTGATGAAATACAAATGGGGTCCCAGGGAGCGGCGAGGGGCTACGCGCCCCAAGGTTAGGGCTTTCCCACTAGTGAGGAGGAGGTCTCCATCGCCTTTAGTGTATGTAGCGCTCCGTAAGGCTTGATCCATTGAGATCCTTCTCTATACAACCAGTCCGCTTGCGCAGTGGGTGGTGCCGATTGGTGTTGACACGCAGTGACCGCTCTTTCCTTGTACAGGAGCCACGTCGGCCCCCAGTCTGATTTTCATCCTCCCGAGCATCTTTTACATCCGCATCGTTCCCAATGAAAAGGAGCCGCTCTCATCTCGCCCGAAGATTCAGGTGCGTGGTTATCTGGCGCAATAGCGTTTGGACGTCTCAGTCTTTCTGGGCATTTGTTTTGTTCTATATTTCTTTTGTTATGCTTGTCACTTTCTTCTTTCCTGTCATGCTTATCATTTCCTTCTTTCCTGTCATGCTTATCATTTCCTTCTTTCCTGTCATGCTTATCACTTCCTTCTTTCCTGTCATGCTTATCATTTCCTTCTTTCCTGTCATGCTTATCATTTCCTTCTTTCCTGTCATGCTTATCATTTGCTTATTTCCTTCTTTCCTGTCATGCTTATCACTTCATTCTATCCTGTCGTGCTTATCGCTTCCTTCTTTCCTGTCGTACTTATCACTCCCTTCCTTCTTTCCTGTCATGCTCATCACTTTCTTCCTTCTTTCCTGTCGTGCTTATCACTTTCTTCCTTCTTTCCTGTCGTGCTTATCACTTTCTTCCTTCTTTCCTGTCGTGCTTATCACTTTCTTCCTTCTTTCCTGTCGTGCTTATCACTTTCTTCCTTCTTTCCTGTCGTGCTTATCACTTTCTTCCTTCTTTCCTGTCGTGCTCATCACTTTCTTCCTTCTTTCTTGTCTTGCTTATCCCTTCCTTCTTTCCTGTCGTGCTCATCACTTTCTTCCTTCTTTCCTGTCGTGCTTATCACTTTCTTCCTTCTTTCCTGTCGTGCTTATCACTTTCTTCCTTCTTTCCTGTCGTGCTTATCGCTTCCTTCTTTCTTGTCTTGCTTATCGCTTCCTTCTTTCTTGTCTTGCTTATCGCTTCCTTCTTTCTTGTCTTGCTTATCGCTTCCTTCTTTCCTGTCGTGCTTATCGCTTCCTTCTTTCCTGTCGTGCTTATCACATCTTTCCTGTCGTGCTTATCACATCTTTCCTGTCGTGCTTATCACTTTCTTCCTTCTTTCCTGTCGTGCTTATCACTTTCTTCCTTCTTTCCTGTCGTGCTCATCACTTTCTTCTTTCTTGTCTTGCTTATCCCTTCCTTCTTTCCTGTCGTGCTTATCACTTCCTTCTTTCTTGTCTTGCTTATCGCTTCCTTCTTTCCTGTCATGCTTATCACTTCCTTCCTTCTTCCATTCTTTCTCTCTCTCTGTATGATTTCTCCGCCCTAGATTTCCCTCTTTGTCCATTCTCTTTCCACCCAATCCATTCTTCCCCTTTTTCCCCCCTTCTTCTATTCTTTCTCTCTCTCTGTATGATTTCTCCGCCCTAGATTTCCCTCTTTGTCCATTCACTTTCCACCCAATCCATTTCCCCCCTTTTCCCCCCCTTCTTCCATTCATTCTCTCTCTGTATGAATTCTCCGCCCTAGATTTCCCTCTTTGTCCATTCTCTTTCCACCCAATCCATTCTTCCCCTTTTTCCCCCCTTCTTCCATTCTTTCTCTCTCTGTATGAATTCTCCGCCCTAGATTTCCCTCTTTGTCCATTCACTTTCCACCCAATCCATTCTTCCCCTTTTTCCCCCCTTCTTCCATTCTTTCTCTCTCTCTGTATGAATTCTCCGCCCTAGATTTCCCTCTTTGTCCATTCTCTTTCCATCCAATCCATTCTTCCTCTTTGTTTCCTCCCCAGGCCGCTCTTTTTGCCGCCCTTGGATTCATCTTCATGATCATAAGTCTGAGTTTTATGATTGTTGACTGGGTAACGAATGGAAAGAGTAATATTGGGGGGCACTAGCCACCTCGGCGCCCCTCTCCCCCTACACACGGACAATAGGACACTTCTCCCGGGCTCATCGGCAACAAGCAAAGCTGGAGAGAAGAGAGGGGCTCCAAGTCACCGAACAAACGCTAACCCGTGTCATATGCGCCCACTCTACCCCACCCTGCCATCGGGGGCTCGCCACCTGCCGCTCACTTCTCTGTAACAGCAGTGCCATACTTGTGCAGGGGCCACCCCGGGGGCTTGGCATGTGCCAATCAGTGTATCTACCTCACCATCCACCAATGGTGGCAGGGTGTATCAGTGCAAAGCACTCTGGGATAGGTAACTACTCTCTAAGAGAGGACACTGCACTGTATAGTGATACCGAGTACCCGTGACCATCTGCATTAATGCTTTTATAACTACAGATCATGGAGATCTTCATCAGGTGTGCCCTTTATTTCAGGGCGGGATGGGCAATTCCTCGAGGGCTCTGTTCTATGAACACTACTACTTGACTGTTACAGGTTTCTCGCAGCGCTTGGCGCGTCCTCCGTCCTGATTACTGTGAATCCTGCCGGATGGAATGGAATCGCTTCTCTAACACTCCTCGTTACGTCCGTCTCTTGGACCCTAATGGCCGCTCTTAGGTGCAAGGCCGGGTGTGCTTGGCAATAGTAAGATGGACAGGGAAGAGGTGAATAAATGTTTAACCCTACCCGTTTGCAGCTCGTTCTTTTACATACACAGCTGAGAACAAGTGACCCCTTGTGATGTTCATCTGACCCCCCGTATAGTGCCGACTGCCCCATCTGTCCCCTCCATCCATCTGTAGTACGTGACCACCCCAGGAGACTCCATATATATTCACCTCACCATTCGCTATATTGTCGCTGTGCCACCTGGTATTGGGACAACAATTTACCCCAAACCTCCACCTTCCAGTCGTAATTTCCCATCTTTTTTATTTTCTTTTGTTTCCATTGACTTGCTCCTCCTTGTGTACGAGCCCTCCCCTCATGTCCCCCTTCCCGTACGAGCCCTCCCCTCATGTCCCCCTTCCCGTACGAGCCCTCCCCTCATGTCCCCCTTCCCGTACGAGCCCTCCCCTCATGTCCCCCTTCCCGTACGAGCCCTCCCCTCATGTCCCCCTTCCCGTACGAGCCCTCCCATCATGTCCCCCTTCCTGTACGAGCCCTCCCATCATGTCCCCCTTCCTGTACGAGCCCTCCCATCATGTCCCCCTTCCCGTACGAGCCCTCCCCTCATGTCCCCCTTCCCGTACGAGCCCTCCCCTCATGTCCCCCCTTCCTGTATGAGCCCTCCCCTCGGGTCCCCCTTCCCGTGCCAGCCCTCCCCTCGGGTCCCCCTTGCCGTGCCAGCCCTCCCCTCGGGTCCCCCTTGCCGTGCCAGCCCTCCCCTCGGGTCCCCCTTGCCGTGCCAGCCCTCCCCTCGGTCCCCCTTCCCGTACCAGCCCTCCCCTCGGTCCCCCTTCCCGTACCAGCCCTCCCCTCGGGTACCCCTTCCCGTACCAGCCCTCCCCTCGGGTACCCCTTCCCGTACCAGCCCTCCCTATATTGCTAAAAAATTAGGAAAAGTAGTTTGCACGGGGGGTTAATCTGTGCAGAACTCTTAATTTTTAGTCCAAATATTTTGTTTAAGTGAAATCTGTTCCCGAGCTTTGTGTAGAGAAATAATAATATAATAATAATAATAATAATAATATAATGATATAATATAATAAATAAAGGGTCAAGAGGTGGAACAGCCCCTCCCATAGGTCACAGCATCTGGGTGGGCGGGGCCTGTATGTTACAATGCATCACCTGACTTGTAATGTACTAATGAGAAATTAAATACAAAGTATCAAATACTAATGTCCTGCGTCCGTTACGTCCTCAAACCAAACAATACTGAATATGTTTGTTGCAGCATTTTTTTTTCAGAAGCGGTGTGTGGCTTTGTGGGCAATCCAACGTCACACTGGGCAATCCAACGTCACACTGGGCAATCCAACGTCACAGTGGGCAATCCAACGTCACACTGGGCAATCCAACGTCACACTGGGCAATCCAACGTCACACTGGGCAATCCAACGTCACAGTGGGCAATCCAACGTCACACTGGGCAATCCAACGTCACGGTGGGCAATCCAGCGCCACGGTGGGCAATCCAGCGACACAGTGGGCAATCCAACGCCACAGTGGGCAATCCAACGTCACTGGGCAATCCAACGTCACACTGGGCAATCCAACGTCACACTGGGCAATCCAGCGCCACGGTGGGCAATCCAGCGACACAGTGGGCAATCCAGCGACACAGTGGGCAATCCAGCGACACAGTGGGCAATCCAACGTCACTGGGCAATCCAGCGACACAGTGGGCAATCCAGCGACACAGTGGGCAATCCAGCGACACAGTGGGCAATCCAGCGACACAGTGGGCAATCCAGCGACACAGTGGGCAATCCAACGACACAGTGGGCAATCCAGCGACACAGTGGGCAATCCAACGTCACTGGGCAATCCAGCGCCACAGTGGGCAATCCAACGTCACTGGGCAATCTAGCGCCACAGTGGGCAATCTAGCGCCACAGTGGGCAATCTAGCGCCACAGTGGGCAATCTAGCGCCACAGTGGGCAATCTAGCGCCACAGTGGGCAATCTAGCGCCACAGTGGGCAATCTAGCGCCACAGTGGGCAATCTAGCGCCACAGTGGGCAATCCAGCGCCACAGTGGGCAATCCAACGTCACTGGGCAATCTAGCGCCACAGTGGGCAATCCAACTTCATAATGTGCAAAATGTTTTTACAATTATCAGTAGGTCCAACCTTTTAATTAGTTTATCGCTTTTCCTGTCGGTGGTAGAAGACATTCGGCCTCTGTTCCTAACACGATTATACCCCGGATGGCAGCTAGTGATGCCATTCAGTTCTACTGAACAACAAATAGCTATTTAAAGTAACAAAGTAGCAGACTAACTCCCATCCGGATAACCCTCTCCCTCATGCTACAAGTCACGATACGAGTACATTCTCCTAAAATGCCTTCATGCTCGCAGGTTCCTTCGCTTTTTAGACCTCCCGTGGTAATTTAACCCTCAATCTGACCCTCCCCCCCCCACCAGGGTGATCGGAGATCTTATGTATATTTTATAGTCCTCCGTAGGCTCCCGTGGGTGGGTGTGGTGGTGGGCGGGCTTCGGTGACATCACCCTCCTTTTATATGTAGTCACCTGATCACATCTTATATATTCTGTACGTATTTATTAGTCGTAACTAAATGTCGTTAATGATCTAATTAAAAAAAAAATGTTGATGTTTTGTTTACTGATGGAGTTCCATAAAAAGCGGAACTAAATGTACCTGGCATTCAGAGAGTTAATTAGAACAGATATCGGCGCAGAGCTGGCATCTTCAGGGTTAAATACATTTTCTCACTTTTATGTAGAAATGTTTCTAAAACTTGATGACAAAAGAAATTTGATGGTCGGTGTAAAAAGTGTTGGGTGAAGATGGTGGATTAGAGCTGGGGGGTGGCAGCTACATATTGGGAATGTTATGGGGTCCTGGGGAGAGGTCTAAGAACCCCCAGGATCTCATTGAGGACCATAATGGCTTCCCGGACCAGGTTCTGGTCGCAGCTTTGATTTGTTACATTACAATGTTATTTCATATTTTGTGGCTTTGTTTGGACGTCGGACGCGTCCGGGCGAGTAACGTCCTTACTCCAGAAGAAGGTGCTGGCGAGCATGGTTGGGTTACCCATAAGGCCAACTAGGCAGAAAAAAATGGTTCCTGCTTTAAAAAAAAAATGTTGCAGTTCATAGACTGGCCACTAGGGGGTGACAGCCTAGAACGGGGTGACAGTCTAGAACAAGACGGTTACAACAGGAAAGGAACTTACACAGAAATGGGTCCGTGGATATCTTGCGTACTCGCTCGCAGGGGCTCCTCCACTTCACTGCCCAGGGGCTCCTCCACTTCACTGCCCAGGGGCTCCTCCACTTCACTGCCCAGGGGCTCCGAAAAGGTGGATACGGCGCTGCTTGTAAGAGGGACATTGTAACAGTGATTGCAAGCACCCGATCTCTAGAACTTAAGAGCTGCAGCTACCAACTGGATAGACAAGAGTATTACCCAAGGACTATGGTAATAAAAGTGTTTTTATTGTGATTTATAATATTGTAACTTTTACCTTGTTGGCATCTTTTGCTTTATTTGGGTGAGTTGTGGAGGAGGATTATTATTATTATTTTTATTATTATTTTCTTCATATCGCGCCAACATATTTCGTAGCGCTGTACAGGGGTGATATGGAGGGATCCCCAAGATACTCTGAGAACCTCCTCCATCTATGGCGGCCATTACTCGCCTGATTAGTCATTGGCAGGTCCTGGCATTTGTGTCACTCAGTGTTCATGCCGATAAAGTTTTGTATTGTTTAGAACATACATTTGTGACTTTGATGTTCCCTTAATTGTGATTTAACTTCAATGATACGAAAACTTGGTCTAATTTGGGTCATTTTATGAGGATTTGACCAGGAGGGGGTCCTGATAGAAGTCTTTATCTGCCAGGTCAGAGAACAAATTAGGACAGACTCCTGGCCAGATCACCTAACAGTGTCCGACAGAAGCAGTTCTACTAGAAACACTGACGTTCAACTGTGAAACCTACATTGAATCTTTTGGATGTAAGTTTGTGAGTTTTCAGTCTTGCGTCGGTGCTCTAAGGTCTAAGACCGGGCCCCTAATCCTGCGCAATGTGGTACTAGCGCTATTGTTTTGCCTTTATCGTAATCCAGCGCTACGGAATATGATGGTGCATTACAAATAAATGGTAATAATAATAATAGTGATCAGATGATAATGTCTTCAGAAAATAAATGTGAAACTCAGAGCCCCCAAGGAGCCCATGATGGGCGTTATCTCAGGCGCTGTCCAGTCATGTGACCTATTGGTCCTGTACGGATTACATGGCCATCAGCCATAAGACTCACTGCCCGCGCTCCTCGTGTCTCAAAAGGGTGGTGGGAAGTGATAGATAAGAACTAACAAGGCCCATCTGTTCTGCTCATTGTATCTATCATTGGCTTTATGAATCCTTAAGGGTGTCTGACTCCACCAGTTGGAAGGCGGCGCCACTTATCTAATACCACTTTCTTACATTACCCCTAAATCTTCCAACTTCAATTCATGACCTCTTCTTCCTCCTTTTCCCTCTTCTTCCTCCTTTTCCCTCTTCTTCCTCCTTTTCCCTCTTCTTCCTCCTTTTCCCTCTTCTTATGTATATTTGAAGGTTTCTATCACTTGTCCTTTCTGGAGCATGGATCCATCAAAAAAAGGTTAAGAACCGTTGTTGGTGAGGGCACAGTCTTCATATCTTCCCCAAGTAATCCCTCCGCTTACGCCATTCCTTCTATCCAATGAAGATGCCGATGTCATATTCAGTCTGTAGAAGGTCTCCTTGTCTCCTCTCAGCAGCTACTGGGCCATTAAAGGCATTATCTCCACTACAATACTTTAATGTCGTACCTCACCAAGTTCTTGTTTATTTACTTCCTTTATCTCTTTCCATGAGCCTGTATCCTCATCTTCCTCCCCCTTTCTCCTCTTAGACCCCTAATCCTCCTCTTGTTGCAGCTCCATTGCTAGCTCCTGGCCCTGGTCGGAGGGATCACTGGGACATATTTCTCTTGTAATACTCTCTCTCGCCTCTTCCTCACTTCCTCTTGTTCTACCCCTACTGCTAGGTCCCTGCCCACTTGAGGGCTCGCTGTGGTTTTCTCAGTTTCCGTTTTAGTTCACATTTGTGACATGCGGAAGTTCCCTTTTTGTATCTGCAAATTCACATCCATCTTAGCCATGAACCGTGGAGGAGTCAAGACTGGGGCGAGGGTCCAGGACAATGTGCCCTCCATACTCCTAAAGCCACAAGAGAACCAGAAGACCTTTCAGATGTTGGGGCGGAAGTGCACGGTGAGTGAGTGAGGTCATAGTATGTGTATCAGAAGATGGGCCAAGCCTGGTAGATGGGTCATGGGGTCATGTAATGTCCGCTCTATGTCTTGTTTATTCTGTATTTACCTCTTCAGCTGGAAGGTCCATCCATGTCTGTTTGGGTTCTTTCTCTTAATCGCTGGCATCTTTAGTGGGATGTCTCGCATTGTCCTACCCATGTATTACCTCACAGCATTGTCCTGGGACCACCATGTGTGATAGTGTGTGCCCACCTCGCTTCTCCTGCTCTTCTCTTTACCCCCTTGACCCTTTTCTTAACATAACCCTTCCAATGATAATATCTGCATGGCCCAAATTACAAACAGGAGTGAGATAGTCTGCAGTTACAGAGAGGAAGCTCCTGGGAGCTCAGGGACACCGTGCGAGAGGCTCTGAGAACTTACTTCTGCTTTCCTGGAAGAGCCTCCCCCCCCCCCCCCCCTCCCAGATGTACGGAGAGATGCAGTCAGAGCGCGGCGAGAGGCAGCCAGACCACTTTACCCCATGTTTGCCCCCTCGGACACTGGTCATCAGTCCAGCTTTTACCCATAGAGCTCTTGTTTCTGTCCTAGATTCGCCACTTTACCCCATTTTTGCCCCCTCGGACCCTGGTCACCAGTCCAGCTTTTACCCATAGAGCTCTTGTTTCTGTCCTAGATTCGCCACTTTACCCCATTTTTGCCCCCTCGGACCCTAGTCACCAGTCCAGCTTTTACCCATAGAGCACTTGTTTCTGTCCTAGATTCGCCACTTTACCCCATGTTTGCCCCCTTGGATGCTGGCCACCAGTCTAGCTTTTACCCATAGAGCGCTTGTTTCTGTCCTAGATTCCCCACTTTACCCCATGTTTGCCCCCTCGGATGCTGGTCAACAGTCCAGCTTTTACCCATAGAGCGCTTGTTTCTCTCCTAGATGCACCACTTTACGCCATGTTTGTCCCCTTGGATGCTGGTCACCAGTCCAGCTTTTACCCATAGAGCGCTTGTTTCTGTCCTAGATTCGCCACTTTACCCCATGTTTGCCCCCTCGGATGCTGGTCACCAGTAGAGTTTTTACCTATAGATCACTTGTTTCTGTCCTAGATTCGCCACTTTACCCCATGTTTGCCCCCTCGGACGCTGGTCACCAGTCCAGCTTTTACCAGTAGATCGGTTCTTTCTGTGCTAGATTCACCACCTTACCCCATGTTTGCCCCCTTGGATGCTGGCCACCAGTCTAGCTTTTACCCATAGAGCGCTTGTTTCTGTCCTAGATTCCCCACTTTACCCCATGTTTGCCCCCTCGGATGCTGGTCAACAGTCCAGCTTTTACCCATAGAGCGCTTGTTTCTCTCCTAGATGCACCACTTTACGCCATGTTTGTCCCCTTGGATGCTGGTCACCAGTCCAGCTTTTACCCATAGAGCGCTTGTTTCTGTCCTAGATTCACCACTTGACCAGCGTCCGAGGGGGCAAACATGGGGTAACCAGTCCAGCTTTTACCCATAGAGCTCTTGTTTCTGTCCTAGATTCCACACTTTACCCCATGTTTGCCCCCTTGGATGCTAGTCACCAGTCCAGCTTTTACGCATAGAGCTCTTGTTTCTGTCCTAGATTCCACACTTTACCCAATGTTTGCCCCCTCGGACGCTGGTCACCAGTCCAGCTTTTACCCATAGAGCGCTTGTTTCTGTCCTAGATTCACCACTTTACCCCATGTTTGCCCCCTCGGATGCTGGTCACCAGTCCAGCTTTTACCCATAGAGCGCTTGTTTCTGTCCTAGATTCACCACTTTACCCCATGTTTGCCCCCTCGGATGCTGGTCACCAGTCCAGCTTTTACCCATAGAGCGCTTGTTTCTGTCCTAGATTCACCACTTTACCCCATGTTTGCCCCCTCGGATGCTGGTCACCAGTCCAGCTTTTACCCATAGAGCGCTTGTTTCTGTCCTAGATTCGCCACTTTACCCCATGTTTGCCCCCTCGGATGCTGGCCACCAGTCCAGCTTTTACCCATAGAGCGCTTGTTTCTGTCCTAGATTCCACACTTTAACCCATGTTTGCCCCCTCGGACGCTGGTCACCAGTCCAGCTTTTACCCATAGAGCGCTTGTTTCTGTCCTAGATTCCACACTTTACCCATGTTTGCCCCCTCGGATGCTGGTCACCAGTCCAGCTTTTACCCATAGAGCGCTTGTTTCTGTCCTAGATTCACCACTTTACCCCATGTTTGCCCCCTCGGATGCTGGTCATCAGTCCAGCTTTTACCCATAGAGCGCTTGTTTGTGTCCTATATGCACCACTTTACCCCATGTTTGCCCCCTTGGATGCTGGTCACCAGTCCAGCTTTTAGCAATAGAGCGCTTGTTTCTGTCCTACATTCGCCACTTTACCCCATGTTTGCCCCCTCGGATGCTGGCCACCAGTCCATCTTTTACCCATAGAGCGCTTGTCTCTGTCCTAGATTCACCACTTTACCCCATGTTTGCCCCCTTGGATGCTGGTCATCAGTCCATCTTTTACCCATAGAGCGCTTGTCTCTGTCCTAGATTCACCACTTTACCCCATGTTTGCCCCCTTGGATGCTGGTCACCAGTCTAGCTTTTACCCATAGACCTCTTGTCTCTGTCCTAGATTCGCCACTTTACCCCATGTTTGCCCCCTTGGATGCTGGTCATCAGTCCATCTTTTACCCATAGAGCGCTTGTCTCTGTCCTAGATTCACCACTTTACCCCATGTTTGCCCCCTTGGATGCTGGTCACCAGTCTAGCTTTTACCCATAGACCTCTTGTCTCTGTCCTAGATTCGCCACTTTACCCCATGTTTGCCCCCTTGGATGCTGGTCATCAGTCTAGCTTTTACCCATAGACCTCTTGTCTCTGTCCTAGATTCGCCACTTTACCCCATGTTTGCCCCCTTGGATGCTGGTCATCAGTCTAGCTTTTACCCATAGACCTCTTGTCTCTGTCCTAGATTCACCACTTTACCCCATGTTTGCCCCCTTGGATGCTGGTTACCAGTCTAGCTTTTACCCATAGACCTCTTGTCTCTGTCCTAGATTCGCCACTTTACCCCATGTTTGCCCCCTTGGATGCTGGTCACCAGTCTAGCTTTTACCCATAGACCTCTTGTCTCTGTCCTAGATTCGCCACTTTACCCCATGTTTGCCCCCTTGGATGCTGGTCATCAGTCCATCTTTTACCCATAGAGCGCTTGTCTCTGTCCTAGATTCACCACTTTACCCCATGTTTGCCCCCTTGGATGCTGGTCATCAGTCCATCTTTTACCCATAGAGCGCTTGTCTCTGTCCTAGATTCACCACTTTACCCCATGTTTGCCCCCTTGGATGCTGGTCACCAGTCTAGCTTTTACCCATAGACCTCTTGTCTCTGTCCTAGATGCACCACTTTATCCCATGTTTGCCCCCACGGATGCTGGTCACCAGTCCAGCTTTTACCCATAGAGCGCTTGTTTCTGTCCTAGATTCGCCACTTTACCCCATGTTTGCCCCCTTGGATGCTGGCCACCAGTCCAGCTTTTACCCATAGACCTCTTGTCTCTGTCCTAGATTCGCCACTTTACCCCATGTTTGCCCCCTTGGATGCTGGCCACCAGTCCAGCTTTTACCCATAGAGCGCTTGTTTCTGTCCTAGATTCGCCACTTTACCCCATGTTTGCCCCCTTGGATGCTGGCCACCAGTCCAGCTTTTACCCATAGACCTCTTGTCTCTGTCCTAGATTCGCCACTTTACCCCATGTTTGCCCCCTCGGATGCTGGCCACCAGTCCAGCTTTTACCCATAGAGCGCTTGTCTCTGTCCTAGATTCCCCACTTCCCCCCCCTGTTTGCCCCCTTTGGATGCTGGTCACCAGTCCAGCTTTTACCCGTAGATCGCTTGTTTCTGTCCTAGATTCCCCACTTTACCCCATGTTTGCCCCCTCGGACGCTGGTCACCAGTACAGCTTTTACCCATAGAGCTCTTGTTTCTATCCTAGATTTGCCACTTTACCCCATGTTTGCCCCCTTGGATGCTGGTCACCAGTCCAGCTTTAACCCATAGAGCGCTTGTTTCTGTCCTAGATTCACCACTTTACCCCATGTTTGCCCCCTCGGACGCTGGCCACCAGTCCAGCTTTTACCCGTAGAGCGCTTGTTTCTGTCCTAGATTCGCCACTTTACCCCATGTTTGCCCCCTCGGATGCTGGTCATCAGTCCAGCTTTTACCCATAGAGCGCTTGTTTCTGTCCTAGATTCGCCACTTTACCCCATGTTTGCTCCCTTGGATGCTGGTCACCAGTCTAGCTTTTACCCATAGAGCGCTTGTTTCTGTCCTAGATTCGCCACTTTACCCCATGTTTGCCCCCTTGGATGCTGGCCACCAGTCCAGCTTTTACCCATAGACCTCTTGTCTCTGTCCTAGATTCGCCACTTTACCCCATGTTTGCCCCCTTGGATGCTGGCCACCAGTCCAGCTTTTACCCATAGAGCACTTGTTTCTGTCCTAGATTCGCCACTTTACCCCATGTTTGCCCCCTTGGATGCTGGCCACCAGTCCAGCTTTTACCCATAGACCTCTTGTCTCTGTCCTAGATTCGCCACTTTACCCCATGTTTGCCCCCTCGGATGCTGGTCACCAGTCCAGCTTTTACCCATAGAGCGCTTGTCTCTGTCCTAGATTCGCCACTTTACGCCATGTTTGCCCCCTCGGATGCTGGCCACCAGTCCAGCTTTTACCCATAGAGCGCTTGTCTCTGTCCTAGATTCCCCACTTCCCCCCCCTGTTTGCCCCCTTTGGATGCTGGTCACCAGTCCAGCTTTTACCCGTAGATCGCTTGTTTCTGTCCTAGATTCCCCACTTCCCCCCCCTGTTTGCCCCCTTGGATGCTGGTCACCAGTCCAGCTTTTACCCATAGAGCGCTTGTTTCTGTCCTAGATTCCCCACTTTACCCCATGTTTGCCCCCTCGGACGCTGGTCACCAGTACAGCTTTTACCCATAGAGCTCTTGTTTCTATCCTAGATTTGCCACTTTACCCCATGTTTGCCCCCCTCGGATGCTGGTCATCAGTCCAGCTTTTACCCATAGAGCGCTTGTTTCTGTCCTAGATTCGCCACTTTACCCCATGTTTGCCCCCCTTGGATGCTGGTCACCAGTCTAGCTTTTACCCATAGAGCGCTTGTTTCTGTCCTAGATTCGCCACTTTACCCCATGTTTGCCCCCTTGGATGCTGGTCACCAGTCTAGCTTTTACCCATAGAGCGCTTGTTTCTGTCCTAGATTCGCCACTTTACCCCATTTTTGCCCCCTTGGATGCTGGTCACCAGTCTAGCTTTTACCCATAGAGCGCTTGTTTCTGTCCTAGATTCGCCACTTTACCCCATGTTTGCCCCCTTGGATGCTGGTCACCAGTCTAGCTTTTACCCATAGAGCGCTTGTTTCTGTCCTAGATTCGCCACTTTACCCCATGTTTGCCCCCTTGGATGCTGGTCACCAGTCCAGCTTTTACCCATAGAGCGCTTGTCTCTGTCCTAGATTCGCCACTTTACCCCATGTTTGCCCCCTCGGATGCTGGCCACCAGTCCAGCTTTTACCCATAGAGCTCTTGTTTCTGTCCTAGATTCACCACTTTTCCCCATGTTTGCCCCCTCGGATGCTGGTCACCAGTCCAGCTTTTACCCATAGAGCTCTTGTTTCTGTCCTAGATTCACCACTTTACCCCATGCCCCCTCGGACGCTGGTCATCAGTCTAGCTTTTACCCATAGAGCTCTTGTTTCTATCCTAGATTCGCCACTTTTCCCCATGTTTGCCCCCTCGGATGCTGGCCACCAGTCTAGCTTTTACCCATAGAGCGCTTGTTTCTGTCCTAGATTCACCACTTTACCCCATGCCCCCTCGGACGCTGGTCACCAGTCTAGCTTTTACCCATAGAGCGCTTGTTTTTGTCCTAGATTCCCCACTTTACCTCATGTTTGCCCCCTCGTATGCTGGTCACCAGTCTAGCTTTTACCCGTAGAGCACTTGTTTCTGTCCTAGATTCACCACTTTACCCCATGTTTGCCCCCTTGGATGCTGGTCACCAGTCTAGCTTTTACCCATAGAGCACTTGTTTCTGTCCTAGATTCACCACTTTACCCCATGTTTGCCCCCTTGGATGCTGGTCACCAGTCTAGCTTTTACCCATAGAGCGCTTGTTTCTGTCCTAGATTCGCCACTTTACCCCATTTTTTCCCCCTTGGATGCTGGTCATCAGTCTAGCTTTTACCCATAGAGCGCTTGTTTCTGTCCTAGATTCGCCACTTTACCCCAATTTTTCCCCTCTCGGATGCTGGCCACCAGTCTAGCTTTTACCCATAGAGCGCTTGTTTCTGTCCTAGATTCGACACTTTACCCCATGTTTGCCCCCTTGGATGCTGGTCACCAGTCTTGCTTTTACCCATAGAGCGCTTGTTTCTGTCCTAGATTCGCCACTTTACCCCATGTTTGCCCCCTCGGATGCTGGCCACCAGTCCAGCTTTTACCCATAGAGCGCTTGTTTCTGTCCTAGATTCGCCACTTTACCCCATGTTTGCCCCCTCGGATGCTGGTCATCAGTCCAGCTTTTACCCATAAAGCGCTTGTTTCTGTCCTAGATTCGCCACTTTACCCCATGTTTGCCCCCTTGGATGCTGGTCACCAGTCTAGCTTTTACCCATAGAGCCCTTGTTTCTGTCCTAGATTCGCCACTTTACCCCATGTTTGCCCCCTTGGATGCTGGTCACCAGTCCAGCTTTAACCCATAGAGCGCTTGTTTCTGTCCTAGATTCACCACTTTACCCCATGTTTGCCCCCTCGGATGCTGGTCACCAGTCCAGCTTTTACCTATAGACCGCTTGTTTCTGTCCTAGATTCGCCACTTTACCCTATTTTTTCCCCATTGGATGCTGGTCTCCAGTCTAGCTTTTACCTATAGAGCGCTTGTTTCTGTCCTAGATTCGCCACTTTACCCCATGTTTGCCCCCTTGGATGCAGGTCACCAGTCCAGCTTTTACCTATAGAGCGCTTGTTTCTGTCCTAGATTCGCCACTTTACCCCATGTTTGCCCCCTCGGATGCTGGCCACCAGTCCAGCTTTTACCCGTAGAGCGCTTGTTTCTGTCCTAGATTCGCCACTTTACCCCATGTTTGCCCCCTTGGATGCTGGTCACCAGTCTAGCTTTTACCCATAGAGCGCTTGTTTCTGTCCTAGATTCGCCACTTTACCCCATGTTTGCCCCCTTGGATGCTGGTCACCAGTCTAGCTTTTACCCATAGAGCGCTTGTTTCTGTCCTAGATTCGCCACTTTACCCCATGTTTGCCCCCTCGGATGCTGGTCATCAGTCCAGCATTTACTCATAGAGCACTTGTTTCTGTCCTAGATTCGCCACTTTACCCCATTTTTTCCCCCTTGGATGCTTGTCACCAGTCTAGCTTTTACCCATAGAGCGCTTGTTTCTGTCCTAGATTCGCCACTTTACCCCATGTTTGCCCCCTCGGACGCTGGTCATCAGTCTAGCTTTTACCCATAGAGCTCTTGTTTCTATCCTAGATTCCCCACTTTACCCCATGTTTGCCCCCTCGGATGCTGGTCATCAGTCCAGCATTTACTCATAGAGCACTTGTTTCTGTCCTAGATTCACCACTTTACCCCATGTTTGCCCCCTCGGATGCTGGTCATCACTCCAGCATTTACTCATAGAGCACTTGTTTCTGTCCTAGATTCGCCACTTTACCCCATGTTTGCCCCCTCGGATGCTGGCCACCAGTCCAGCTTTTACCCATAGAGCGCTTGTTTCTGTCCTAGATTCGCCACTTTACCCCATGTTTGCCCCCTCGGATGCTGGTCATCAGTCCAGCTTTTACCCATAGAGCGCTTGTTTCTGTCCTAGATTCGCCACTTTACCCCATGTTTGCCCCCTTGGATGCTGGTCACCAGTCTAGCTTTTACCCATAGAGCGCTTGTTTCTGTCCTAGATTCACCACTTTACCCCATGTTTGCCCCCTCGGATGCTGGTCACCAGTCCAGCTTTTACCCATAGACCGCTTGTTTCTGTCCTAGATTCGCCACTTTACCCTTTTTTTTTCCCCATTGGACGCTGGTCTCCAGTCTAGCTTTTACCTATAGAGCGCTTGTTTCTGTCCTAGATTCGCCACTTTACCCCATGTTTGCCCCCTTGGATGCAGGTCACCAGTCCAGCTTTTACGCATAGAGCTCTTGTTTCTGTCCTAGATTCACCACTTTACCCCATGTTTGCCCCCTTGGATGCTGGTCACCAGTCTTGCTTTTACCCATAGAGCTCTTGTTTCTGTCCTAGATTCACCACTTTACCCCATGTTTGCCCCCTCGGATGCTGGTCACCAGTCCAGCTTTTACCCATAGAGCTCTTGTTTCTGTCCTAGATTCACCACTTTACCCCATGTTTGCCCCCTCGGATGCTGGTCACCAGTCCAGCTTTTACCCATAGAGCTCTTGTTTCTGTCCTAGATTCGCCACTTTACCCCATGTTTGCCCCCTTGGATGCTGGTCACCAGTCCAGCTTTTACCCATAGAGCTCTTGTTTCTGTCCTAGATTCGCCACTTTACCCCATGTTTGCCCCCTCGGACGCTGGTCATCAGTCTAGCTTTTACCCATAGAGCTCTTGATTCTATCCTAGATTTGCCACTTTACGCCATGTTTGCCCCCTTGGATGCTAGTCACCAGTCCAGCTTTTACCCATAGAGCGCTTGTTTCTGTCCTAGATTCCCCACTTCCCCCCCCTGTTTGCCCCCTTTGGATGCTGGTCACCAGTCCAGCTTTTACCCGTAGATCGCTTCTTTCTGTGCTAGATTCCCCACTTTACCCCATGTTTGCCCCCTCGGACGCTGGTCACCAGTACAGCTTTTACCCATAGAGCTCTTGTTTCTATCCTAGATTTGCCACTTTACCCCATGTTTGCCCCCTTGGATGCTGATCACCAGTCCAGCTTTAACCCATAGAGTGCTTGTTTCTGTCCTAGATTTGCCACTTTACCCCATGTTTGCCCCCTCGGATGCTGGCCACCAGTCCAGCTTTTACCCATAGAGCGCTTGTTTGTCCTAGATTCACCACTTTACCCCATGTTTGCCCCCTCGGACGCTGGCCACCAGTCCAGCTTTTACCCGTAGAGCGCTTGTTTCTGTCCTAGATTCGCCACTTTACCCCATGTTTGCCCCCTCGGATGCTGGTCATCAGTCCAGCTTTTACCCATAGAGCGCTTGTTTCTGTCCTAGATTCGCCACTTTACCCCATGTTTGCCCCCTCGGATGCTGGCCACCAGTCTAGCTTTTACCCATAGAGCGCTTGTTTCTGTCCTAGATTCGCCACTTTACCCCATGTTTGCCCCCTTGGATGCAGGTCACCAGTCCAGCTTTTACCCATAAAGCGCTTGTTTCTGTCCTAGATTCACCACTTTACCCCATGTTTGCCCCCCTCGGACGCTGGCCACCAGTCCAGCTTTTACCCGTAGAGCGCTTGTTTCTGTCCTAGATTCGCCACTTTACCCCATGTTTGCCCCCTCGGATGCTGGTCATCAGTCCAGCTTTTACCCATAGAGCGCTTGTTTCTGTCCTAGATTCGCCACTTTACCCCATGTTTGCCCCCTCGGATGCTGGTCATCAGTCCAGCTTTTACCCATAGAGCGCTTGTTTCTGTCCTAGATTCGCCACTTTACCCCATGTATGCCCCCTTGGATGCTGGTCACCAGTCTAGCTTTTACCCATAGAGCGCTTGTTTCTGTCCTAGATTCGCCACTTTACCCCATGTTTGCCCCCTTGGATGCTGGTCACCAGTCCAGCTTTTACCCATAGAGCGCTTGTCTCTGTCCTAGATTCGCCACTTTACCCCATGTTTGCCCCCTCGGATGCTGGCCACCAGTCCAGCTTTTACGCATAGAGCTCTTGTTTCTGTCCTAGATTCACCACTTTTCCCCATGTTTGCCCCCTCGGATGCTGGTCACCAGTCCAGCTTTCACCCATAGAGCTCTTGTTTCTGTCCTAGATTCACCACTTTACCCCATGTTTGCCCCCTCGGACGCTGGTCATCAGTCTAGCTTTTACCCATAGAGCTCTTGTTTCTATCCTAGATTCGCCACTTTTCCCCATGTTTGCCCCCTCGGATGCTGGTCACCAGTCTAGCTTTTACCCATAGAGCGCTTGTTTGTCCTAGATTCCCCACTTTACCCCATGTTTGCCCCCTCGGATGCTGGTCATCAGTCCAGCATTTACTCATAGAGCACTTGTTTCTGTCCTAGATTCGCCACTTTACCCCATGTTTGCCCCCTTGGATGCAGGTCACCAGTCCAGCTTTTACCCATAAAGCGCTTGTTTCTGTCCTAGATTCACCACTTTACCCCATGTTTGCCCCCTCGGACGCTGGCCACCAGTCCAGCTTTTACCCGTAGAGCGCTTGTTTCTGTCCTAGATTCGCCACTTTACCCCATGTTTGCCCCCTCGGATGCTGGTCATCAGTCCAGCTTTTACCCATAAAGCGCTTGTTTCTGTCCTAGATTCGCCACTTTACCCCATGTTTGCCCCCTTGGATGCTGGTCACCAGTCTAGCTTTTACCCATAGAGCGCTTGTTTCTGTCCTAGATTCGCCACTTTACCCCATGTTTGCCCCCTTGGATGCTGGTCACCAGTCTAGCTTTTACCCATAGAGCGCTTGTTTCTGTCCTAGATTCGCCACTTTACCCCATGTTTGCCCCCTCGGATGCTGGCCACCAGTCCAGCTTTTACGCATAGAGCTCTTGTTTCTGTCCTAGATTCGCCACTTTTCCCCATGTTTGCCCCCTCGGATGCTGGCCACCAGTCCAGCTTTTACGCATAGAGCTCTTGTTTCTGTCCTAGATTCGCCACTTTACCCCATGTTTGCCCCCTCGGATGCTGGCCACCAGTCCAGCTTTTACCCATAGAGCTCTTTTTTCTGTCCTAGATTCACCACTTTACCCCATGTTTGCCCCCTCGGATGCTGGTCACCAGTCCAGCTTTTACCCATAGAGCACTTGTTTCTGTCCTAGATTCGCCACTTTTCCCCATGTTTGCCCCCTCGGATGCTGGTCACCAGTCTAGCTTTTACCCATAGAGCGCTTGTTTGTCCTAGATTCCCCACTTTACCCCATGTTTGCCCCCTCGGATGCTGGTCATCAGTCCAGCATTTACTCATAGAGCACTTGTTTCTGTCCTAGATTCACCACTTTACCCCATTTTTGCCCCCTCGGATGCTGGTCATCAGTCCAGCATTTACGCATAGAGCACTTGTTTCTGTCCTAGATTCGCCACTTTACCCCATGTTTGCCCCCTCGGATGCTGGTCATCAGTCCAGCATTTACTCATAGAGCACTTGTTTCTGTCCTAGATTCGCCACTTTACCCCATTTTTTCCCCCTTGGATGCTGGTCACCAGTCTAGCTTTTACCCATAGAGCGCTTGTTTCTGTCCTAGATTCGCCACTTTACCCCATTTTTTCCCCCTTGGATGCTGGTCATCAGTCCAGCTTTTACCCATAGAGCGCTTGTTTCTGTCCTAGATTCGCCACTTTACCCCATGTTTGCCCCCTTGGATGCTAGTCACCAGTCCAGCTTTTACCCATAGAGCGCTTGTTTCTGTCCTAGATTCCCCACTTCCCCCCCCCTGTTTGCCCCCTCGGATGCTGGTCATCAGTCCAGCTTTTACCCATAGAGCGCTTGTTTCTGTCCTAGATTCGCCACTTTACGCCATGTTTGCCCCCTTGGATGCTGGTCACCAGTCTAGCTTTTACCCATAGAGCGCTTGTTTCTGTCCTAGATTCGCCACTTTACCCCATGTTTGCCCCCTTGGATGCTGGTCACCAGTCTAGCTTTTACCCATAGAGCGCTTGTTTCTGTCCTAGATTCGCCATTTTACCCCATGTTTGACCCTTGTATGCTGGTCACCAGTACAGCTTTTACCCATAGAGCGCTTGTCTCTGTCCTAGATTCGCCACTTTACCCCATGTTTGCCCCCTCGGATGCTGGTCACCAGTCCAGCTTTTACCCATAGAGCGCTTCGTTCTCTGTCCTAGATTCACCACTTTACCCCATGTTTGCCCCCTCGGGAATGCTGGTCCACCAGTCTAGCTTTTACCCATAGAGCGCTTGTTTCTGTCCTAGATTTCGCCACTTTACCCCATGTTTGCCCCCTCTTGGATGCTGGTCACCAGTCTAGCTGTTACCGCATAGGAGCTCTAGTATCTGTACTAGATTTCGGCCCCCTTGTACCCCATGTTTGCCCCCTCGGATGCTGGTCACCAGTCCAGCTTTTACCCATAGAGCGCTTGTTTCTGTCCTAGATTCACCACTTTACCCATGTTTGCCCCCTCGGATGCTGGTCACCAGTCTAGCTTTTACCCATAGAGCGCTTGTTTCTGTCCTAGATTCGCCACTTTACCCCATGTTTGCCCCCTCGGATGCTGGTCACCAGTCTAGCTTTTACCCATAGAGCGCTTGTTTCTGTCCTAGATTCGCCACTTTACCCCATGTTTGCCCCCTTGGATGCTGGTCACCAGTCCAGCTTTTACCCATAGAGCGCTTGTCTCTGTCCTAGATTCGCCACTTTACCCCATGTTTGCCCCCTTGGATGCTGGTCACCAGTCCAGCTTTTACCCATAGAGCGCTTGTTTCTGTCCTAGATTCACCACTTTACCCCATGTTTGCCCCCTCGGATGCTGGTCACCAGTCCAGCTTTTACGCATAGAGCTCTTGTTTCTGTCCTAGATTCACCACTTTACCCCATGTTTGCCCCCTCGGACGCTGGTCATCAGTCTAGCTTTTACCCATAGAGCTCTTGTTTCTATCCTAGATTCGCCACTTTTCCCCATGTTTGCCCCCTCGGATGCTGGTCACCAGTCTAGCTTTTACCCATAGAGCGCTTGTTTGTCCTAGATTCCCCACTTTACCCCATGTTTGCCCCCTCGGATGCTGGTCATCAGTCCAGAATTTACTCATAGAGCACTTGTTTCTGTCCTAGATTCGCCACTTTACCCCATTTTTTCCCCCTCGGATGCTGGTCACCAGTCTAGCTTTTACCCATAGAGCGCTTGTTTCTGTCCTAGATTCGCCACTTTACCCCATTTTTGCCCCCTCGGATGCTGGTCACCAGTCTAGCTTTTACCCATAGAGCGCTTGTTTCTGTCCTAGATTCGCCACTTTACCCCATGTTTGCCCCCTCGGATGCTGGTCATCAGTCCTAGCTTTTACCCATAGAGCGCTTGTTTCTGTCCTAGATTCGCCACTTTACCCCATTTTTGCCCCCTTGGATGCTGGTCACCAGTCTAGCTTTTACCCATAGAGCGCTTGTTTCTGTCCTAGATTCGCCACTTTACCCCATGTTTGCCCCCTCGGATGCTGGTCATCAGTCCAGCTTTTACCCATAGAGCGCTTGTTTCTGTCCTAGATTCGCCACTTTACCCCATGTTTGCCCCCTCGGATGCTGGCCACCAGTCTAGCTTTTACCCATAGAGCGCTTGTTTCTATCCTAGATTCGCCACTTTACCCCATGTTTGCCCCCTTGGATGCTGGTCACCAGTCTTGCTTTTACCCATAGAGCGCTTGTTTCTGTCCTAGATTCGCCACTTTACCCCATGTTTGCCCCCTCGGATGCTGGCCACCAGTCCAGCTTTTACCCATAGAGCGCTTGTCTCTGTCCTAGATTCGCCACTTTACGCCATGTTTGCCCCCTTGGATGCTAGTCACCAGTCTAGCTTTTACCCATAGAGCGCTTGTTTCTGTCCTAGATTCCCCACTTCCCCCCCCATGTTTGCCCCCTTGGATGCTGGTCACCAGTCCAGCTTTTACCCGTAGATCGCTTCTTTCTGTGCTCGATTCCCCACATTACCCCATGTTTTCCCCCTCGGATGCTGGTCACCAGTCCAGCTTTTACCCATAGAGCTCTTGTTTCTGTCCTAGATTCCCCACTTTTCCCCATGTTTGCCCCCTCGGATGCTGGTCATCAGTCTAGCTTTTACCCATAGAGCTCTTGTTTCTATCCTAGATTCGCCACTTTTCCCCATGTTTGCCCCCTCGGATGCTGGTCACCAGTCCAGCTTTTACCCATAGAGTGCTTGTTTGTCCTAGATTCACCACTTTACCCCATGTTTGCCCCCTCGGATGCTGGTCACCAGTCCAGCTTTTACCCGTAGATCGCTTCTTTCTGTCCTAGATTCACCACTTTACCCCATGTTTGCCCCCTCGGATGCTGGCCACCAGTCCAGCTTTTACCCATAGAGCGCTTGTTTCTGTCCTAGATTCACCACTTTACCCCATGTTTGCCCCCTCGGATGCTGGTCACCAGTCCAGCTTTTACCCATAGAGCGCTTGTTTCTGTCCTAGATTCACCACTTTACCCCATGTTTGCCCCCTCGGATGCTGGTCACCAGTCCAGCTTTTACCCATAGAGCGCTTGTTCTGTCCTAGATTCGCCACTTTACCCCATGTTTGCCCCCTTGGATGCTGGTCACCAGTCTAGCTTTTACCCATAGAGCGCTTGTTTCTGTCCTAGATTCGCCACTTTACCCCATGTTTGCCCCCTTGGATGCTGGTCACCAGTCCAGCTTTTACCCATAGAGCGCTTGTCTCTGTCCTAGATTCGCCACTTTACCCCATGTTTGCCCCCTCGGATGCTGGCCACCAGTCCAGCTTTTACCCATAGAGCGCTTGTTTCTGTCCTAGATTCACCACTTTACCCCATGTTTGCCCCCTCGGATGCTGGCCACCAGTCTAGCTTTTACCCATAGAGCGCTTGTTTCTGTCCTAGATTCGCCACTTTACCCCATGTTTGCCCCCTTGGATGCTGGTCACCAGTCTAGCTTTTACCCATAGAGCGCTTGTTTCTGTCCTAGATTCGCCACTTTACCCCATGTTTGCCCCCTCGGATGCTGGCCACCAGTCCAGCTTTTACCCATAGAGCGCTTGTCTCTGTCCTAGATTCACCACTTTACGCCATGTTTGCCCCCTCGGATGCTGGCCACCAGTCTAGCTTTTACCCATAGAGCGCTTGTTTCTGTCCTAGATTCGCCACTTTACCCCATGTTTGCCCCCTCGGATGCTGGTCACCAGTCTAGCTTTTACCCATAGAGCGCTTGTTTCTGTCCTAGATTCGCCACTTTACCCCATGTTTTCCCCCTTGGATGCTGGTCACCAGTCCAGCTTTTACCCATAGAGCGCTTGTCTCTGTCCTAGATTCGCCACTTTACCCCATGTTTGCCCCCTTGGATGCTGGTCACCAGTCCAGCTTTTACCCATAGAGCGCTTGTCTCTGTCCTAGATTCACCATTTTACCCCATGTTTGCCCCCTCGGATGCTGGTCACCAGTCCAGCTTTTACCTATAGAGCTCTTGTTTCTGTCCTAGATTCCCCACTTTTCCCCATGTTTGCCCCCTCGGATGCTGGTCATCAGTCTAGCTTTTACCCATAGAGCTCTTGTTTCTATCCTAGATTCGCCACTTTTCCCCATGTTTGCCCCCTCGGATGCTGGTCACCAGTCCAGCTTTTACCCATAGAGCGCTTGTTTGTCCTAGATTCACCACTTTACCCCATGTTTGCCCCCTCGGATGCTGGTCACCAGTCCAGCATTTACCCATGGAGCTCTTGTTTCTGTCCTTGATTCCCCACGTTACCCCATGTTTGCCCCCTCGGATGCTGGTCACCAGTCCAGTTTTTACCCGTAGATCGCTTCTTTCTGTGCTAAATACACCACTTTACCCCATGTTTGCCCCATCGGATGCTGGTCACCAGTCCAGCTTTTACCCATAGAGCGCTTGTCTCTGTCCTAGATTCCCCACTTTACCCCATGTTTGCCCCCTCGGACGCTGGTCATCAGTCCAGCTTTTACCCATAGAGCACTTGTTTCTGTCCTAGATTCGCCACTTTACCCCATTTTTGCCCCCTCGGATGCAGGTCATCAGTCCAGCTTTTACCCATAGAGCGCTTGTTTCAGTCCTAGATTCACCACTTTACCCCATGTTTGCCCCATCGGATGCTGGTCATCAGTCCAGCTTTTACCCATAGAGCGCTTGTTTCTGTCCTTGATGCAACACTTTACCCCATGTTTGCCCCCTCGGATGCTGGTAAATAGTCCAGCTTTTACCCATAGAGCGCTTGTTTCTGTCCTAGATGCACCACTTTACTCGATGTTTGCCCCTTCAGATGCTGGTAACTAATCCAGATGCACCACTTTACCCCATGTTTGCCCCCTCGGACGCTGGTCACCAGTCCAGCTTTTACCCATAGAGCACTTGTTTCTGTCCTAGATTCACCACTTTACCCCATGTTTGCCCCCTCGGATGCTGGTCACCAGTCCAGCTTTTACCCATAGAGCTCTTGTTTCTATCCTAGATTCGCCACTTTACCCCATGTTTGCCCCCTCGGACACTGGTCACCAGTCCAGCTTTTACCCATAGAGCGCTTGTGTGACGAAGTGCCCTTCGCCACTTTGTCTTGGAGAGGACTGTTTGCCAGCCTCCTGCCCTGCGACTATGGCCCTCGTACATATTGCCCTTCAAACACAGTATTCGGCCATACCAGAGTGTATGTCACTCATTCTGGCCCTTTACATACACGGGGGTCATTCGGTACTTGCCCTGTGTGAACCATGATAGCACAGATAGCTATGCCATGGAGCCCATTCATATAATGAAAGACTATGGGAAAGACTTTAGCTACATGGCAATTGAACTGTGTGAAGATGATCTGAGCGCTATTCGGTAGTTTTGTGCGCTCAGATCCCAGCTGTAACGGAACCCATCACTGTTTTACCCTGTTTATGGTTATTTAATTCTTGGTTAAAATATGATCCTAGTAATATACTGTATGTATGTTGGTTTATGCTCTGCAGAATATTGGCCCCAGGCTAGTGCAGACCTTGGCAGGAGAGATAATCCTGTTACAGATAAGAACGTCTATTCATTCTCAAACATAAGAACAAAGACGGCTGATTTAATCATTGTCTGATTATATCAAGGAGCCTCAGGGAGGGGTGACCACACCTATTGTTCTCTTTAATTGTATTGTGTGGCCAACTTTGGGGGATGTGGATTGCCAAGCTGCCAGTAAGATACTTTTACTAACTTTTGAACCCCTGGTCTGATTCATGCCATTTTTTAATATGTTGTTCCCCTGGGTGAGAGCTATTGAACGGTGCTGGACTTAAAGGTGTACCCCCTGTTTTTGGGGTACATCCAGAATGTGGTTAAAATTGTGTCTGTTTTAATTGTGTTACCTGTTATCTGAGGGGAGGAGACGTGGGGGTTGAACCATGTATATAATTGGCTGTGATAATTATGTGGGTGCAGCCCTTCAGAGGGCACCATTGCATAAAAGGAGATCCCCTGTCATTAAAGATATAGTTCTACTTGACCCTTCAAAACGTAGTCTCATCTCATTATTGGAGGGGATCGCTATATCATACTGGGGATTGCTATGCTTTTGCATACTCCCTTGAGCTGTAACTACGGAACGCTTGTTCCTGATGTGTCCTCCTCCCCACACGGTCTTGGATGCTGGAGATTCATACAGGGTGGAAGGAAGACGGCGCGGCTCCAGCTAAACTACGGCGGTTGTGGAGTCTGTGGTAGTTGTGGTGTCCGGTGCGGTGCTTGTAGGCCTCGGCGCAAACTAGGACGCGTCCATCAACGGAGGTACCCGGTCGGGGTGCCAGTAGATCCGTTACAGCTTGTTTCTGTCCCACTTTACCCCGTTTTTGCCCCCTCGGATGCTGGTCACCAGTCCAGCTTTTACCCATAGAGCTCTTGTTTCTGTCCTAGATTCACCACTTTACCCCATGTTTGCCCCCTCGGATGCTGGTCTCCAGTCCAGCTTTTACCCATAGAGCTTTTGTTTCTGTCCTAGATTCATCACTTTACCCAATGTAACAGAAAACCCATCACTGTTATTATACAAACGACTTTGCATCCTTGCCCAGGGACATTATACCAGGCCAGGGAAGGGTTAACTGGACTATACGATGCCCAACGGTTAATCTTCGCTTACCATCATCTTTGTTTAGAAATGGAAGTCTGCAAGGGACAGGAAGAGCTAACCCAATTATCCATCTGCTTTGTTTGTAAAAGCTCCATTGTGTAGGGAACCAGTCGGCTCCAGTGATGATGTGTTAAGATTATAATCCAGTTGCCAATTAAGTCTTTGTATGGACAAAGGTGGGAGTATTCCATTGTCCTGGTGGAGACTCTCACCCCCCGTTCTGACTTTATATATATATATATATATATATATATATGTGTAAAATAATTAAAAATGATGCCTTTTCTGAAAATCCACGGTGTGTATCGTCCATTGTGGAAAGAGGAACTTGTGGGACCCGGCTGCGCTATACTTGGCTATCTTTGTTATTTATTAGCGGAGATATTGACCTCTGATGTCACAGCTCAATTACATTTGGTGGCAGTGACGGGATAGAAGCCAAGCCTCACAACGAAGCAGCAGCAGCGGTTCGCATGGAGACAAACTAAGCAGCCCTAAAAAGAGCAACGTTAAAAGAACTGCTGGAAGCCAGGGGCCAAGTAGCCAGCAACAAGGTGAAAGACGTCCTAATTGCTGAACTGATGGAGGGAGACCGAGCCAGCAGTGCTGTACCGGGACCAGAGATGGAGGAGAGCGCAGTCGCTAAAGAGCTATGGGTAAGGTTGGCCTTTTACCAAAACTCCCCATCAGAAGAGACTATCACCAGAGTGATGGCGGAAAACCATGTTTTGGCCAACCAGCAACAGACCCTACAGCTGCAACTAGCGGGCCAGCGATCCAGAGAGGGGCCACTCGCAATGTCGGGACCCACGCAAGACAAAGCCAAGCTCCCATATAATGCCTTCAAAGCCATCACAGATACGGACGAGGATATAGATGGATACTTGCAGGACTTTGAAAGACTGTGCCATCTACATGGTGTTGAGCAAGCAGACTGGGTAACCCTGTTGGCAGGCAAATTGTCTGGCCGTGCCGCAGAGGCAAACAGGGCTGTACCTGACGAGGACAGCCGAGACTACTACCGGGTGAAGCAAGCTATCCTCACCCGGTATGCGATCACCCCAGAGGCCTATCGACGCTGATTTCGGGAGCTCCTCAAACAAGAGAAGGACTCCCATGCAGAGTGGGCTTGTTGCCTACACCGAGCGGCCATGGGATGGGTTCAGGCGAACCAAGTCACCACCCTATTGGAGCTGCTACAGTTGTTGTTGCTGGAGCATTTCTTCAGCAGACTAACCACAGAAGTACAAGTTTGGGTAAGGGACCGTAACCCCCGTACCGTCCACGAAGCCTCCCGGATGGCCGACAAGCACTTTGACGCATGCCGCCAGCCCCAACCACCACCTCGCACCACCTCCCGATCCACAGTGCTGACCAACGCCACTGTGACTGGAGTAACCTCAAGTCATGCCAGGGGAACCAACCCATCCGCTCCCTGGTACCCTCCTCGTACCCCAATCCGGTGTTACCAATGCCAGCAGACAGGCCATATGCAGTGGGAATGCCCCCAGAACAGGACCCGTACCCCCGGGGTGTGTCCGGGTCCGCCACCGCCAAGCAGAGCCGCAGCCCATTGCTATCACACAGAGCCCAGTGACCACGATGCCAACCACTACTCCTCAGAGGAACGGCTAGGGGTGTTAGACGAAGTAAACCCCGTTCAGGCAGCCTTGGACAACCGACGTCACCACCGACAACCAGTGTGGCTAGAGGGAAAGAATGTTCAAGGATTACGGGACACTGGAGCCACACTAACCCTTTTCAGACCCGTTTGGTCCCAGACCATGCCCGTACCGGTAGTTCAGTGGCCGTAAGGGTAGCAGGGGGAGCCGTACTCCGCTTACCCACTGCCAAGGTGCATCTGAACTGGGGTGCGGGATCGGGAGTTGTAACAGTGGGGTTGATGCAAAAACTGCCCATGGATGTACTTCTGGGGAATGATTTGTGCCCGCTCACTTCAACCTTTTTTCCCCAACCCACCATCCAAGACGTTCACCCCGTAACCACCCGGCAGCAAGCTCGCAACTCGGATCAGCCCACACACTCTGAGGCTCAGGTAAGCAAACAGTACCCACCCCTAGAGAATCTGCCCTGGGATAGCCCCCTAGAATTTGGGTAGGAGGTAGCCATAGACCCCTCGTTACACGTATATAAAGATCGGATCATCTCCAGTCAGGCAGGGTTAGAGGGGGAGCAGTACTCATGGGACAAGGGATTACTGTATAGAAATACAGAGAGGGTAGGGGCTGTGTCTATACCGATATTCACTAAGCAGTTGGTAGTGCCCCAGAACTATAGGCAGGAATTGCTCCGGATTTCCCACGATATCCCTCTATCTGGACACTTAGGGGTTAGTCGGACTAAATACCGGCTAACCCTAAACTTTTTCTGGCCAGGGATATCCAAGGATATCCGGCAGTATTGTAGGACCTGTGACACATGCCAGAGGGTGGGTAAACGGGGAGACCGCCAGAAAGCCAAACTTCGCCCCCTGCCAATGGTAGAAGAACCATTTAGCCGGGTGGCCGTAGACTTAGTAGGGCCCCTAAATAGGCCAAGCCCGTCTGGCAAGAAATATATCTTGACCATCATAGATTATGCCACTAGGTATCCAGAGGCGGTGGCACTGACCAATATCCACGCTGAGACGGTCGCGGATGCACTGATGCAAATTTTCTCTCGCCTGGGATTTCCCCGTGAGATTATCTCGGATCAGGGCACCCAATTCACAGCTGAGGTCACCCACCAACTCTGGAGACTCTGCGGCATTAAGCCCATAGTGAACTCTGCTTACCACCCCCAGTCTAATGACCTATGTGAACGCTTTAATGGGACGCTGAAACAGATGCTCCGGGCATTCACCGACACTAGAAAGGACTGGGAAAGATTTCTGCCCCATTTGTTATTTGCATATAGGGAAGTACCCCAAGAATCCACCGGATTCTCCCCTGTTCGGGAGACGGGTGAGAGGCCCCCTAGATTTAATAAGAGAACAGTGGGAAGGAGAGACCAGTGTAGACGGTACCCCTATCGTCCCATATGTGTTGGAGTTTAGGGACCGCTTGGAGGAGTTGACCCAGATTGTACGTGTAACGGAACCCATCACTGTTTTACCCTGTTTTATGATTATTATGGTTAAAATATGATCCTACTATATGTATGCTGGTTTATGCTCTGTAGAATATTAGCCAGACTTTTGCAGACCTAGGCTAATAGATAATCCTATTACAGAGATTCAAGAGATAAGAAAGTTTTAAAGGATCCTTGCATTTTCCAAAGTGTTTTCATTCTCTGATAAGAACAAAGAAGGATGATCTAATTAATGTCTGATTGTATCCAAGTTGCCTCAGGGAGGTGTGACTCACCTATTGTCATATATGTGTATTGTGTGGGGGATATGTGCAATGTCTGTGTGTTATGTGTAAAAGATACTTTTACTAGCTTTTGAACCCCTGGTCTGATTCATGCCATTTTTTTATATGTTGTTCCCCTGGGTGAGAGCTATTGAACGGTGCTGGACTTAAAGGTGTACCCCCTGTTTTTGGGGTACATCCAGAATGTGGATAAAATTGTGTCTGTTTTAATTGTGTTACCTGTTATCTGAGGGGAGGAGACGTGGGGGTTGAACCATGTAGATAATTGGCTGTTGTGATAATTATGTGGGTGTAGCCCTTCAGAGGGCACCATTGCATAAAAGGAGATTCCCTGTCATTAAAAAATAGTTCTACTTGACCCTTCAAAACGTAGCCTTGTCTCGTTATTGAAGGGATCGCTATATCATACTGGGGATTGCTATGCTTTTGCATACTCCCTTGAGCTGTAACTACTGAACGCTTGTTCCTGATGTACTATCCTTGGAGTCTGTGGTGGTTTTGGTGTCCGGTGCAGTGCTTGTAGGCCTCGACGCAAACTAGGACGCGTCCATCAACGGAGGTACCCGGTCGGGGTGCCAGGAGATCCGTTACAGTACGCTCCAACCTCCAGGCGGCCCAACAACGCCAGCGCCGGTGGTACGACAGGGGAGCTAGGGACCACAGCTTTCAAGTGGGACAGAAAGTTTTCATGTTAAAACCTGTCCGCACTGACAAGCTGCAGGCCGCCTGGCAGGGCCCATACAAGGTGGTAGCCCAACAATGTGATACCACTTATGTGATTGGACCGTGCTCAGGAGTAGGGAAAAACCGCATGCTCCATGTGAATAAGCTAAAACCCTATATCATGAGCGCACGGAGGATGTGGCAGCTATCTGCGCCCATCCTCTGAAGATGTTGAGAACCTTCCCCTACCCAACCTCTTAGACGAGGGGGACCAGACAGAGAGTTTAGGTGGCTTATCTGAGTCGCAAGTTGCTACCCCGGGAAGTAAGCTACGCCGCCATCGAAAAGGAATGCCTGGCTGTGGTATGGGCACTCAAAAAAGTTACAGCCATATTTGTATGGACAACCCTTTACTCTGTTTACTGACCATAACCCGTTGGTGTGGCTCAACCGGGTGTCTGGAGACAATGCCCGACTCATGCGCTGGAGTCTAGCGCTGCAACCCTTTGACTGCACAATCCAGTATCGCCCGGGCGAGCACAACAGTAATGCTGATGGGTTGTCTAGGCAAACGGAACTAGAAAAGTGACCAACAAAAAGTTTTGTCCGGACCTCCACAGGCCGATCCGTTGGGACCAGACCATGTATGCTAGCTTATGGTCACTTATGGTCACGGGGGAGCAGTGTAACAGAAACCCATCACTGTTATTATACCAAGGACATTGCATCCTTGCCCAGGGCATTATACCAGGCCAGGGAAGGGTTAACTGGACTATACGAGGCCCAAGGGTTAATCTTGGCTTTCCATCATCTTTGTTTAGAAATGAAAGTCTGCAAGGGACAGGAAAAGCTAACCCAATTATCCATCTGCCATGTTTGTAAAAGTTCTATTGTGTATGGAACCAGTCAGCTGCCGTGATGATGTGTTAAGATTATAATCCAGTTGCTAATTAAGTCTTTGTATGGCCAGAGGTGGGAGTATTCCATTGTCCTTGTGGAGACTCCCACCCCCCCGTTCTGAGTGTGTATGTATATATATATATATATATATATAATATATATATATATATATATATATATATATATATATATATATATATATATATATATATATATTATATATATAATGTGTAAAATAATTAAAAATGATGCCTGTTCTGAAAATCCACGGTGTGTATCGTCCATTGTGGAAAGAGGGACTCGTGGGACCGGGCTGCGCTATACTTGGCTATCTTTGTTATTTTTTAGCGGAGATATTGACCTCTGATGTCACAGCTCCGTTACACCCCATGTTTGCCCTCTCGGACACTGGTCACCAGTCCAGCTTTTACCCATAGAGCACTTGTTTCTGTCCTAGATTCCCCACTTTACCCCATGTTTGCCCCCTCGGATGCTGGTCACCAGTCCAGCTTTTACCTATAGAGCGCTTGTTTCTGTCCTAGATTCGCCACTTTACCCCATGTTTGTCCCCTCGGATGCTGGTCATCAGTCCAGCTTTTACCCATAGAGCACTTGTTTCTGTCCTAGATTCTCAACTTTACCCCATGTTTGCCCCCTCGGATGCTGTTCATCAGTCCAGCTTTTACCCATAGAGCGCTTGTTTCTGTCCTAGATTCCCCACTTTACCCCGTGTTTGCCCCCTCGGATGCTGGTCACCAGTCCAGCTTTTACCCATGGAGTTCTTGTTTCTGTCCTAGATTCGCCACTTTACCCCATGTTTGCCCCCTCGGATGCTGGTCACCAGTCCAGCTTTTACCCATAGAGCTCATGTTTCTGTCCTAGATTCACCACTTTACCCCATGTTTGCCCCCTCAGATGTCCAGCTTTTACCCATGGAGCGCTTGTTTCTGTCCTAGATTCGCCACTTTACCCCATGTTTGACCTCTCGGACACTGGTCACCAGTCCAGCTTTTACCCATAGAGCACTTGTTTCTGTCCTAGATTCGCCACTTTACCCCATGTTTGACCCCTCAGACGCTGGTCACTCTAGTCCAGTCAATATGGTAAGATGCTTTTGTCTGTTGAAGTCTCTCATTTGTCACATTTCTTGCCCCTCAGACTTTGGCCACCACTGTAGTCCAGCTGTTCTTTGCCAGGAGCAGTGACCACTGGGTCAAGCAGTACTGCGGGGTCCTCTGCTTCGTTAAGGACAATCCCAGACGCTCCTACTTTATTCAGATGTTTGACCTCATGGTAAGTGTCACATAACTATATATAGGTGTGTACTTGTGTGTGTGTGTGTGTGTGTGTGTGTGTGTGTGTAGATCTGTAGGTTATTGTGTGACTACGTACATATATATACTGTGTGTATTTGTGTCTCTCGGTTGTGTCACTGTGTGTATCTGTATCTCTCGGTTGTGTCGCTGTGTGTATCTGTATCTCTCGGTTGTGTCGCTGTGTGTATCTGTATCTCTCGGTTGTGTCTCTGTGTGTATCTGTGTAACGGAACCCATTACTGTTTTACCCTGTTTTATGATTATTATGGTTAAAATATGATCCTACTATTATACTGCATGTATGTTGGTTTATGCTCTGCAGAATATTGTCCCAGACAAGTGCAGACCTTGGCATGGGAGATAATCCTGTTACAGATAAGGAAGTCTATTGTATAAAGTGTTTTCATTCTCAGATAAGAACAAAGAAGGATGATCTAATTAATGTCTGATTATATCAAAGTTGCCAGGTAGCCTCAGGGAGGTGTGACTCACCTATTGTCCCTATAGGTGTATTGTGTGGTCAACTATGGAGGATATGTGAAATGTCTGTGTGTTATGTGTAAAAGATACTTTTACTAACTTTTGAACCCCTGGTCTGATTCATGCCATTTTTTAATATGTTGTTCCCCTGGGTGAGAGCTATTGAACGGTGCTGGACTTAAAGGTGTACCCCTTGTTTTGGGGGTACATCAAGAATGTGGTTAAAATTGTGTCTGTTTTAATTGTGTTACCTGTTATCTGAGGGGAGGAGACGTGGGGGTTGAACCATGTATATAATTGGCTGTTGTGATAATTATGTGGGTGTAGCCCTTCAGAGGGCACCATTGCATAAAAGGAGATCCCCTGTCATTAAAGAGGACTACTTGACCCTTCAAAACGTAGCCTTGTCTGTGTATCTGTATCTCGGTTGTGTCTCTGTGTGTATCTGTAACTCTCGGTTGTGTCGCTGTGTGTATCTGTATCTCTCGGTTGTGTCTCTGTGTGTATCTGTATCTCTCGGTTGTGTCGCTGTGTGTTTCTGTGTCTCTCGGTTGTGTCTCTGTGTGTATCTGTATCTCTCGGTTGTGTCTCTGTGTGTATCTGTATCTCTTGGTTGTGTCCCTGTGTGTATCTGTATCTCTCGGTTGTGTCGCTGTGTGTATCTGTGTCTCTCGGTTGTGTCTCTGTGTGTATCTGTATCTCTCGGTTGTGTCTCTGTGTGTATCTGTATCTCTCGGTTGTGTCACTGTGTGTATCTGTATCTCTCGGTTGTGTCACTGTGTGTATCTGTATCTCTCGGTTGTGTTTCTGTTTGTATCTGTATCTCTCGGTTGTGTCGCTGTGTGTATCTGTGTCTCTGGGTTGTGTCGCTGTGTGTATCTGTGTCTCTCGGTTGTGTCGCTGTGTGTATCTGTGTCTCTCGGTTGTGTCGCTGTGTGTATCTGTGTCTCTCGGTTGTGTCGCTGTGTGTATCTGTGTCTCTCGGTTGTGTCGCTGTGTGTATCTGTGTCTCTCGATTGTGTCTCTGTGTGTATCTGTTTCTCTCGGTTGTGTCGCTGTGTGTATCTGTATCTCTCGGTTGTGTCTTTGTGTGTATCTGTATCTCTCGGTTGTGTCACTGTGTGTATCTGTATCTCTCGGTTGTGTCTCTGTGTGTATCTGTATCTCTCGGTTGTGTCTCTGTGTGTATCTGTATCTCGGTTGTGTCTCTGTGTGTATCTGTATCTTGGTTGTGTCTCTGTGTGTATCTGTATCTCCTGGTTGTGTCTCTGTGTGTATCTGTATCTCTCGGTTGTGTCTCTGTGTGTATCTGTATCTCTCGGTTGTGTCTCTGTGTGTATCTATATCTCTTGGTTGTGTCGCTGTGTGTATCTGTATCTCTCGGTTGTGTCGCTGTGTGTATCTGTATCTCTCGGTTGTGTCTCTGTGTGTATCTGTATCTCTCGGTTGTGTCTCTGTGTGTATCTGTATCTCTCGGTTGTGTCTCTGTGTGTATCTGTATCTCTCGGTTGTGTCTCTGTGTGTATCTGTATCTCTCGGTTGTGTCTCTGTGTGTATCTGTATCTCTCGGTTGTGTCTCTGTGTGTATCTGTATCTCTCGGTTGTGTCCCTGTGTGTATCTGTATCTTGGTTGTGTCTCTGTGTGTATCTGTATCTTGGTTGTGTCTCTGTGTGTATCTGTATCTCTCGGTTGTGTCTCTGTGTGTATCTGTATCTCTCGGTTGTGTCTCTGTGTGTATCTGTATCTTGGTTGTGTCTCTGTGTGTATCTGTATCTCTCGGTTGTGTCGCTGTGTGTATCTGTATCTCTCGGTTGTGTCGCTGTGTGTATCTGTATCTCTCGGTTGTGTCGCTGTGTGTATCTGTATCTCTCGGTTGTGTCGCTGTGTGTATCTGTATCTCTCGGTTGTGTCTCTGTGTGTATCTGTATCTCTCGGTTGTGTCTCTGTGTGTATCTGTATCTCGGTTGTGTCTCTGTGTGTATCTGTATCTCTCGGTTGTGTCGCTGTGTGTATCTGTATCTCTCGGTTGTGTCGCTGTGTGTATCTGTATCTCTCGGTTGTGTCACTGTGTGTATCTGTATCTTGGTTGTGTCGCTGTGTGTATCTGTATCTCTCGGTTGTGTCTCTGTGTGTATCTGTATCTCTCGGTTGTGTCTCTGTGTGTATCTGTATCTCGGTTGTGTCGCTGTGTGTATCTGTATCTCTCGGTTGTGTCTCTGTGTGTATCTGTATCTCTCGGTTGTGTCTCTGTGTGTATCTGTATCTCGGTTGTGTCGCTGTGTGTATCTGTATCTCTCGGTTGTGTCGCTGTGTGTATCTGTATCTCTCGGTTGTGTCGCTGTGTGTATCTGTATCTCTCGGTTGTGTCTCTGTGTGTCTCTGTATCTCCTGGTTGTGTCGCTGTGTGTATCTGTATCTCCTGGTTGTGTCGCTGTGTGTATCTGTATCTCTCGGTTGTGTCGCTGTGTGTATCTGTATCTTGGTTGTGTCTCTGTGTGTATCTGTATCTCTCGGTTGTGTCGCTGTGTGTATCTGTATCTCTCGGTTGTGTCGCTGTGTGTATCTGTATCTCTCGGTTGTGTCGCTGTGTGTATCTGTATCTCTCGGTTGTGTCGCTGTGTGTATCTGTATCTCTCGGTTGTGTCACTTTGTGTACTTTTGTGTGTTTCAGGAGGACAAGATGTTGTGGGAGCAGGAGCTCTCCCAGCAGCTCGCGTATCTCGCCCCGCGGGCGTACTTCCACACGTTCCCTGGCGACGTGAGTATTTTACCTGGATTCAAATCTAAAAGGGGAGAGGGGGGGAGAGAGAGAAAGGGGGGAGAAGGGGAGAGGGGGGGAGAGAGAGAAAGGGGGGAGAAGGGGTAGAGAGAGAGGGAGGGAGGAGAAGAGGAAAGGGGGGAGAAGAAAAAGGGAGGAGAAGAGGACAGGGGGAGAGAAGAAAAAGGGAGGAGAAGAGGACAGGGGGAGAGAAGAAAAAGGGAGGAGAAGAGGACAGGGGGAGAGAAGAAAAAGGGGTGAGAAGAGGACAGGGGGGGAGAAGAAAAAGAGAGGAGAAGAGGACGGGGGGAGAAGAAAAAGGGAGGAGAAGGGGGAGAGAGAGAGGGGGAGAAGGGGAAAGAGGGGAGAAGAATAAGGGAAGAGAAGAGGAGATGGGGGAGAGAGAAAGGGGGGAGAATGGGAAAGAGGGGAGAGAGAGAGAGAGAAAAGGAGGGAGAAGGTGTAATGGAACCCATCACTGTTTTGCCCTGTTTTGTGGTTGTTTGGTTATTATGGTTAAAATATGATCGTACTATTATACTGTATGTATGTTGGTTTATGCTCTGCAGAATATTAGCCCAGACTATTGCAGACCTTGGCATAATAGATAATCCTATTACAGAGACTCCTCATAAGATAAGGAAGTCTATTGTATAAAGTGTTTTCATTGTGAGACATAAGAACAAAGAAGTATAATCGAATCCATGTCTGATTGTATCAAAGTTGCCAGGTAGCCTCAGGGAGGTGTGACCCACCTATTGTCCCTCTATGTGGATTGTGTGGCCAACTATGGGGGATGTGTATTGCCTGTGGGAAGAGATGTGTATATATATATCTGCACAACAAAATAAAGACAGTATTTCTTTGACTCCCAAATTGAGTGTCGTCCAATATGGGAGGTTGGGGATGGTGAGACTGTAGTGCTTCTTGGATATTTTACCGTATACCAGCGGAGATATAGGATTCATGTTACAACTCCGTTACATTTGGTGGCAAGTGGCGGAATTGTTCCCACGGTCAGAAGGACAGCTACAGTAGACACCATTCCGTGGAGTTACAAATTGAGGGCAACGCTAGTATCCGTACAGCGCCCCTGGCTACAGCATGATGGAACCGGCTAGTTTTCGGACAGCGTTCCATGATGAGGAGGAGGAGGCGGCCGCGGACTACAGGGATGCAGACAGAAAGGAACTCATGGAGGGAGACCGGGCAGCGGCTACAGCACCTCTTACGGACAGCACACAGACTGAGTTTGGAAGAGAACTCCAAAGCAGACTGGCCTTTTTCCCAGGTACGCTTCCCATAAAAACCTTGGAATGGTTAATGACAGATGTCCACAAATTCATAATGGAAAAGCAGCGGGCACGGGAGAGGTCCATCTTGGGAGCTGCTAACCCACCTCCCACCATTAACCCCCCCCCCCCCCCCAGCACTGCGTCCGGGTGGTGGGAACTACCAAACCCCTCCACGGTACATCAGGTGCCACACGTGTAACCAGCAGGGCCACATGCAAAGAGACTGTCCCAGAAACAGAAACCGCTCCACGTGGAATACTCCAAATAATTCCCCTCCCCAGCGACAGTGTGTATCCCAGGGAGCAGAAGGTGCCGTCCTTCCTCCCCAGCGACAGTGTGTACCCCAGCGAGCAGAAGGTGCCGTCCTTCCTCCCCAGCGGCAGTGTGTACCCCAGGGAGCAGAAGGTGCCGTCCTTCCTCCCCAGCGCAGTGTGTACCCCAGGGAGCAGAAGGTGCCGTCCTTCCTCCCCAGCAGCAGTGTGTATACCAGGGAGCAGAAGGTGCCGTCCTTCCTCCCCAGCGGCAGTGTGTACCCCAGGGAGCAGAAGGTGCCGTCCTTCCTCCCCAGCGACAGTGTGTACCTCAGGGAGCAGAAGGTGCCGTCCTTCCTCCCCAGCGACAGTGTGTACCCCAGGGGGCCGAAGGTGTCGTACTTCCCCCCCAGCGGCAGTGTGTATCCCAGGGAGCAGAAGGTGCCATCCTTCCTCCCCAGCGGCAGTGTGTACCCCAGGGAGCAGAAGGGGCCGTCCTTCCTCCCCAACAGCAGTGTGTACCCCAGGGGGCCGAAGGTGTCGTCCTTCCCCCCCAGCAGGGGTGTGTATCCCAGGGAGCAGAAGGTGTCGTCCTTCCTCCCCAGCGGCAGTGTGTACCCCAGGGAGCAGAAGGTGTCGTCCTTCCTCCCCAGCGGCAGTGTGTACCCCAGGGAGCTGAAGGTGTCGTCCTTCCTCCCCAGCTGCAGTGTGTATCCCAGGGGGCCGAAGGTGTCATCCTTCCCCCCCCCCCTCAGCAGCAGTGTGTATCCCAGGGAGCAGAAGGTGTCGTCCTCCCCCCCCCCCCAGAGGCAGTGTGTATCCCAGGGAGCAGAAGGTGCCGTCCCCCCCCCCCCCCCCCCCCCAGCGGCAGTGTGTATCCCAGGGAGCAGAAGGTGCCGTCCGTCCCCCCCAGCGGCAGTGTGTACCCCAGGGAGCAGAAGGTGCCGTCCTTCCTCCCCAGCGGCAGTGTGTACCCCAGGGAGCAGAAGGTGTCGTCCTCCCCCCCCCCCAGCGGCAGTGTGAACCCCAGGGAGCTGAAGGTGTCGCCCTCTCCCCCCAGCGAAAGCTTACCCTAACAAGGGGAGACACCAATCTCCCAGACGGCGCAGATGGGACCATGGTCTCCGTGCCTGACCTACCGGGATGCTGGACAGCCTGTCCAGATCCCCAACTACCCTCACTGGGACAACCGGAGGAGGGGGTAAGTACAAATTCCCCTCCCCAGCTAACTCCTAATGTGGCCCCAGGGTTAACAGAGGAAATGTTAACCCCCACTGACCCCCACCTTTCCCTAGCTACTGAGCCGGAATATGTCCCAAGTACCCCAGCAGAAGAGCTGACAGCGGGGCAGAGTGCAGTCGGCCTCTGCCCTCCCTTTGTCCCTTGTACAGAGCAGGATGTCCTGCAAGTTATACCAGCAGAAGAGCTGGCATCAGGGCAGAGTGCCGCTGGCCTCTGCCCCTCAAGTCCCCTCAGCGTGTTGCCCCATCACCACAGCGAAATATCCAGGTGCCTGGTTAGACTCCCCCCCCCCCCAAAGGGGAGATGTGTGACGAAGTGCCCTTCGCCACTTTGTCCTGGAGAGGACTTATTGCCAGCCTCCTGCCCTGCGACTATGGCCCTGGGACATATTGCCCTTTAAAAACATTATTCGGCCATACCAGAGTGTATGTCACTCATTCTGGATTTTTAAATACAGGGGGGTCATTCGGTACTTGCCCTGTGGGAGCGGTGATACCCCAGATAGCTATGCCATGGAGCCCATTTATATAATTAAAGACTATGGGAAAGACTTTAGCTACATGGCAATTGAACTGTGTGTTATGTGTAAAAGGTGACTTTATGTATTTTAAAGTGGTTTATGTTTTTTTGCAACCATGTGCTCAATGGAGTCTGCCTCTATCCCTGGATAATTGGATTACTTTCCCCATTGTCTCCAGTACAGAGGCCTCTGTAAAACCAGTTTGTAAAATGTATTTTCCCTCTCCTTGAAATGTTTATTGCTGTGAATGCTGTATGAAGTGTGCGTTTGTTTTGTTCTTGAAATGTGAGTAAATGTGAATTGCAGTAATGCTGATGGGTTGTCAAACTAGAGAATTGACCAACAAATACTTTTGTCCATTGGGATCAGACCGTGTATGCCGGCTTATGGTCACGGGGGAGGTGTGTAACGGAACCCATCACTGTTTTGCCCTGTTTTGTGGTTGTTTGGTTATTATGGTTAAAATATGATCCTACTGTTATACTGTATGTATGTTGGTTTATGCTCTGCAGAATATTAGCCCAGACTATTGCAGACCTTGGCATAATAGATAATCCTATTACAGAGACTCCTCATAAGATAAGGAAGTCTATTGTATAAAGTGTTTTCATTGTGAGACATAAGAACAAAGAAGGATGATCTAATCCATGTCTGATTGTATCAAAGTTGCCAGGTAGCCTCAGGGAGGTGTGACCCACCTATTGTCCCTCTATGTGGATTGTGTGGCCAACTATGGGGGATGTGTATTGCCTGTGGGAAGAGATGTGTATATATATATATATATATATATATATATCTGCACAACAAAATAAAGACAGTATTTCTTTGACTCCCAAATTGAGTGTCGTCCAATATGGGAGATTGGGGATGGTGAAACTGTAGTGCTTCTTGGATATTTTACCGTATACCAGCGGAGATATTGGATTCGTGTTCCAACTCCGTTACAGAAGGGGAAAGAGAGGAGGGGGGGAAGGGGAAAGATGGGAGAGAGAGAAAGGGAGGAGAAAGGGAAAGAGGGAAGAGAGGGAAGAGAGAGAAAGGGGGAGAAGGGGAAAGAGGGAAGAGAGAGAAAGGGGGGAGAAGGGGAAAGAGGGAAGAGAGAGAAAGGGGTGGAGAAGGGGAGAGAGGGAAAGGGGTGGAGAAGGGGAAAGAGGGGAGAGAGAGAAAGGGGGGAGAAGGGGAAAGAGGGGAGAGAGAGAAAGGGGGGAGAAGGGGAAAGAGGTGGGAGAGAGAGAAAGTGGGGAGAAGGGGAAAGAAGGGAGAGAGAAAGGGGGGAGAAGGGGAATGTAAGGGGCTCTAGTTATATCTGGGTGTGTGCAGTGACCCATCTTGCCCTCTTAGTGACCCGTCTGACCTATCTCACCCTCTCTCAGGACTGTCAGGCTGGTCTAAACTTTGCTGATGAAGATGAAGCCGCCGCGTTCCAGGCCGTTGTGGAAGAAAAACTGCAAAAGAGGCAAAACAGACAAGGTACAAAAACATGGGCCAGACAGAGTGCAGAGACACAGGAGAGACAGAGCGCAAAGACACAGGAGAGACAGAGCGCAAAGACACAGGAGAGACAGAGCGCAAAGACACAGGAGAGACAGAGCGCAAAGACACAGGAGAGACAGAGCGCAAAGACACAGGAGAGACAGAGCGCAAAGACACAGGAGAGACAGAGCGCAAAGACACAGGAGAGACAGAGCGCAAAGACACAGGAGAGACAGAGCGCAAAGACACAGGAGAGACAGAGCGCAAAGACACAGGAGAGACAGAGCGCAAAGACACAGGAGAGACAGAGCGCAAAGACACAGGAGAGACAGAGCGCAAAGACACAGGAGAGACAGGGGACAGAGACCCGGGAGAGACAGGGGACAGAGACCCGGGAGAGAGACAGGGCGCAGAGACAGAGGCAGGGGACAGAGACAGAGGCAGGGGACAGAGACAGAGGCAGGGGACAGAGACAGAGGCAGGGGACAGAGACAGGGGACAGAGGCCGGGTTATATCTTATATTACTCTATCACTATATACACACCCTGCTGCACGCCTTAATCTTAGTCCATGTTCTTGTCTCCTCAGATAAGCTGCACTCTCTGCCTCCACCCCCACCTGTATCTGATAACAGGCCCCCTCCTCCCCCTGTGCTAGATGGTAAGACCCCCCCCCCCCCCCCCCCCCCCGTCAGTGTGACAATAACGGGCCGCGGGCGCTTTTATCAGAACCTCTTAGAGAGACCTCGGACTGAAAAGGCAAAATTAAATTAGAAATTAGTATTTTATTTTTATATTCGGTTTTAATTGTTTCAGACATTTTGCATTTGTTCCTAACATGCTTAGACACGTGAGTGGGATGATATGGATTCACATACGAGCTCTATTCAGTTCTGTTGAAAGACAGACTCTACAACTATGATGGAAGTGTAGAAGCTTTCTGTCTATATACATGTGCCCCCACACGTGTCCCATGTGTGTGTCCGTGTATACCTTATCTATACATCAGTGCCCCCACACGTGTCCCATGTGTGTGTCCGTGTATACCTTATCTATACATCAGTGCCCCCACACGTGTCCCATGTGTGTGTCCGTGTATACCTTATCTATACATCAGTGCCCCCACACGTGTCCCATGTGTGTGTCCGTGTATACCTTATCTATACATCAGTGCCCCCACACGTGTCCCATGTGTGTGTCCGTGTATACCTTATCTATACATCAGTGCCCCACACACGTGTCCCATGTGTGTGTCCGTGTATACCTTATCTATACATCAGTGCCCCCACACGTGTCCCATGTGTGTGTCCGTGTATACATTATCTATACATCAGTGCCCCCACACGTGTCCCATGTGTGTGTCCTTGTATACCTTATCTATACATCAGTGCTCCCCACACGTGTCCCATGTGTGAGTCCGTGTATCCCTTATCTATACATCAGTGCCCCCACACGTGTCCCATGTGTGTGTCCTTGTATACCTTATCTATACATCAGTGCCCCCCACACGTGTCCCATGTGTGAGTTTGTGTATCCCTTATCTATACATCAGTGCCCCCCACGCGTGTCCCATGTGTGAGTCCGTGTATACCTTATCTATACATCAGTGCCCCCCACACGTGTCCCATGTGTGAGTTTGTGTATCCCTTATCTATACATCAGTGCCCCCACACGTGTCCCATGTGTGTGTCCGTGTATACATTATCTATACATCAGTGCCCCCCACGCGTGTCCCATGTGTGAGTCTGTGTATCCCTTATCTATACATCAGTGCCCCCCACGCGTGTCCCATGTGTGAGTCCGTGTATCCCTTATCTATACATCAGTGCCCCCCACGCGTGTCCCATGTGTGAGTCTGTGTATCCCTTATCTATACATCAGTGCCCCCCACGCGTGTCCCATGTGTGAGTCTGTGTATCCCTTATCTATACATCAGTGCCCCCCACGCGTGTCCCATGTGTGAGTCCGTGTATCCCTTATCTATGCATCAGTGCCCCCCACGCGTGTCCCATGTGTGTGTCGGTGTATACCTTATCTATACATCAGTGTCCCCCACGCGTGTCCCATGTGTGTGTCCGTGTATACCTTATCTATACATCAGTGCCCCCACACGTGTCCCATGTGTGAGTCCGTGTATACATTATCTATACATCAGTGCCCCCACACGTGTCCCATGTGTGTGTCCTTGTATACCTTATCTATACATCAGTGCCCCCCACACGTGTCCCATGTGTGAGTCCGTGTATACCTTATCTATACATCAGTGCCCCCCACACGTGTCCCATGTGTGAGTTCGTGTATCCCTTATCTATACATCAGTGCCCCCACACGTGTCCCATGTGTGTGTCCGTGTATACCTTATCTATACATCAGTGCCCCCACACGTGTCCCATGTGTGAGTCCGTGTATCCCTTATCTATACATCAGTGCCCCCCACGCGTGTCCCATGTGTGAGTCCGTGTATCCCTTATCTATACATCAGTGCCCCCCACGCGTGTCCCATGTGTGAGTCCGTGTATCCCTTATCTATACATCAGTGCCCCCCACGCGTGTCCCATGTGTGTGTCCGTGTATACCTTATCTATACATCAGTGCCCCCACACGTGTCCCATGTGTGTGTCCGTGTATCCCTTATCTATACATCAGTGCCCCCACACGTGTCCCATGTGTGAGTCCGTGTATCCCTTATCTATACATCAGTGCCCCCCACGCGTGTCCCATGTGTGAGTCCGTGTATCCCTTATCTATACATCAGTGCCCCCCACGCGTGTCCCATGTGTGAGTCCGTGTATCCCTTATCTATACATCAGTGCCCCCCACGCGTGTCCCATGTGTGAGTTCGTGTATCCCTTATCTATACATCAGTGCCCCCCACGCGTGTCCCATGTGTGAGTTCGTGTATCCCTTATCTATACATCAGTGCCCCCACACGTGTCCCATGTGTGAGTTCGTGTATCCCTTATCTATACATCAGTGCCCCCACACGTGTCCCATGTGTGAGTCCGTGTATCCCTTATCTATACATCAGTGCCCCCCACGCGTGTCCCATGTGTGAGTCCGTGTATCCCTTATCTATACATCAGTGCCCCCCACGCGTGTCCCATGTGTGAGTCCGTGTATCCCTTATCTATACATCAGTGCCCCCCACGCGTGTCCCATGTGTGAGTCCGTGTATCCCTTATCTATACATCAGTGCCCCCCACGCGTGTCCCATGTGTGAGTCTGTGTATCCCTTATCTATACATCAGTGCCCCCCACGCGTGTCCCATGTGTGAGTCTGTGTATCCCTTATCTATACATCAGTGCCCCCCACGCGTGTCCCATGTGTGAGTCTGTGTATCCCTTATCTATACATCAGTGCCCCCCCACGCGTGTCCCATGTGTGAGTCCGTGTATCCCTTATCTATACATCAGTGCCCCCCACGCGTGTCCCATGTGTGAGTCCGTGTATCCCTTATCTATACATCAGTGTCCCCCACACGTGTCCCATGTGTGAATCCGTGTATCCCTTATCTATATACATGTGCCCCCCACACGTGTCCCATGTGTGAGTCCGTGTATCCCTTATCTATATACATGTGCCCCCACACGTGTCCCATGTGTGAGTCCGTGTATCCCTTATCTATATACATGTGCCCCCACACGTGTCCCATGTGTGAGTCCGTGTATCCCTTATCTATATACATGTGCCCCCACACGTGTCCCATGTGTGAGTCCGTGTATCCCTTATCTATATACATGTGCCCCCACACGTGTCCCATGTGTGAGTCCGTGTATCCCTTATCTATATACATTGCCCCCACAAGTGTCCTGTGTGAGTCCGTGTATTTTAACAGGGGTGTGTAGACTTTTTATATCCACTGTATACATACGGTTGGCGGACTTGATCCCATGCTCAGTTTGAACGTTTGTCCACTGACAAAGAAATGATCCGTCAATAATTTTAATGGTCGGTGTATTTTATCAGTGAGAGACAGAATAACAAAAACCCCGAAGATATACGCATGTCAGAGAAGTTATACATTGATTTGCAGGTCAGTGAGGGAAATAAGTATTTGACCCCTTTGACTTAGTACTTGGTGGCAAAACCCTTGTTGGCAATCAGAGGTCAGACGTCTCTTGTAGTTGGCCACCAGGTTTGCACACATCTCAGGAGGGATTTTGTCCTCTTTGTAGATCCCCTCCCAAGTCATTAAGGTTTTGAGGCTGATATTTGGCAACTTGAACCTTCAGCTCCCTCCACGGATTCTCTTTGGGATTAAGGTCTGGCTAGGGCACTCCAGGACCTTAATGTGCTTCTTCTTGCGCCACTCCTTTGTTGCCTTGGCTGTGTGTTTTGGGTTACTGCCATGCTGGGATACCCATCCATGACCCATTTTCAATGCCCAGGCTGAGGGAAGGAGGTTCTTACTCAAGATCTGATGGTACATGGCCCCGTCCATCGTCCCTTTGGTGTGGTGCAGTTGTCCTGTCCCCTTAGCAGAAAAACACCCCCAAAGCATAATGTTTTCACCTCCATGTTTGTCGATGGGGATGGTGTTCTTGGGATCATAGGCAGCATTCAGTTGAGTTGATGCCAAAGAGCTGGATTTTGGTCTCATCTGACCACAACACTTTCACCCGGATCTCCTCTGAATCATTCAGATGTTCATTGGCAAACTTCACCCGGGCCTGTACCTGTGCTTTCTTGAGCAGGGAGACCTTGCGGGCGCTGCAGGATTTCAGTCCTTCACGGCGTAGTGCGTTACCAATTGTTTTCTCGGTGACTATGGTCTCAGCTGCCTTGAGATCATTACAAGATCCTCCCGCGTAGTTCTGGGCTCATTCCTCCCCGTTCTCATGATCATTAAAACTCCACGAGGTGAGACCTTGCATGGAGCACCAGACCGAGGGAGACTGGCAGTTATTTTGCGTTTCATCCATTTTTGAATAATCGCACCAACTGTTGTCACCTTCTCACCAAGCTGCTTGGCGATGGTCTTGTAGCCCATTCCAGCCTTGTGTAGGTCTACAATCTTGTCCCTGACATCCTTGGACAGCTATTTGGTCTTGGCCATGGTGGAGAGTTTGGAATCTGATTGATTGCTTGTGTGGACAGGTGTCTTTTATACAGGTAACAAGATTTTTGGATTTTTTTTTTTATTCTGTCTGATAACCTTAAAACCATTACAATTATAGACGGATCATTTCTTTGTCAGTGGACAAACGATCAAAATCAGCAGGGGATCAAATACTTTTTTCCCTCCCTGTATCAGTGCCCCCCTACACGTGTCCCATGTGTCAGAAGGTATATCCTTTATCCATACATCAATGTCCCCCCTACATGTGTCTCCCTGTATCCATATATTAGTGTCAAAAGGTTAATCCCTCCTACACTCCTACACGTGTCCCATGTATGAGGCAGTATATGCACTATCTGTACATTAGTGTCCCCCCTACATGTGTCCCATGTGTGAGGCAGCATATACCTTATCTATATATCTCTACCCCCCCTACATGTCTCATGTGTCCCCCCTCCCATAATATTTACTGACTCTCCCCAATCTTGCACACAGACAGAAGGAGCGCGCTCCCTCTCCCGCCGCCCCCAGGATCTCTTTCCAATGGTAAGATACTATACATGACGGGTCCTGGTGTTGTATTCTGTGAGGTCCAGGTCAGTAACCCCTCTCCCAATGTCCACAGGCCCCAGCCCACAGCCTTTCTCCCCCCCCTCCAGCCTCAACGTGTCTGCGGTCAACATCCCAAACCCAGACATCACGTCCAGCAGATACCGAGCTCTGACCAAGGTCAGTGACAAGAACAAGGACAAGAAGGGCAAGAAGAAGTTCTCCAAGGCAGACATCGGCGCCCCCAGTGGCTTCAAGTGAGAAACAATTGTCCCTTAGAGACTGTTTGCTAAGAAAAATGCCCCTAGGAAGTGCTTGGTGAGAAATGCCCCTAGGAAGTGCGTGGTGGGAAATGTCCCTAGGAAGTGCGTGGTGGGAAATGCCCCTAGGAAGTGCTTGGTGGGAAATGCCCCCTAGGAAGTGCTTGGTGGGAAATGCCCCCTAGGAAGTGCTTGGTGGGAAATGCCCCCTAGGAAGTGCTTGGTGAGAAATGCCCCCTAGGAAGTGCTTGGTGGGGAATGCCCCTAGGAAGTGCTTGGTGGGGAACGCCCCTAGGAAGTGCTTGGTGGGGAACGCCCCTAGGAAGTGCTTGGTGGGGAACGCCCCTAGGAAGTGCTTGGTGGGGAAGGCCCCTAGGAAGTGCTTGGTGGGGAACGCCCCTAGGAAGTGCTTGGTGGGGAACGCCCCCTAGGAAGTGCTTGGTAGTCTTGTAGGATACTTTGGAAAAAAGCACTTTCTACATAAGACTATAAGCTCAGAATAGGCCCGCCATTTTCTGCAGTTGTTACATTGTATTCTTCCGTGTCCTTATCCCCTGTACAACTATACGGAATATGTTGGCGTGTTACAAATAAAAGTTAATAATAATAATAATAAGGTATGTTAAGAGATGTCATATGAATACTGTGGGCTATATCTCGAAGCTGTCCACTGAGTAGGAAGATGTTGACCAAAGGGTCTCCACTGGGGAAGGGGCACATAAGGGCTGTTGGGAGAGGTTTTAGTGACGATTCTAACAAGTGTTTTCTCCTCAGACATGTCAGTCATGTAGGATGGGATCCCAACAGTGGATTTGATGTATGTATATCTCAACCCAACACCAGCATGACCAGTATGTCTAACATAAATAATCTATTGTGAGGTGTTGGCCACACTCTCTAACATTATCACCCCCCCCCCCCCTCAGGTCAATGCTTTGGACCCAGAATTGCGTAGTTTGTTCAGCCGTGCTGGTATCAGTGATGCTCAACTGGCAGATGCCGAGACTTCTAAACTCATCTATGACTTCATTGAGCAGCAAGGAGGAGTGGAGGCTGTGAAACAAGAGATGAGAAAGAATGGTAAGGAGCGCGGTCCTGTGTATTTGACCTTCAAGTCATGTGACCATGGTGTGGAACCAGAAGCGGATCTCATGGATTCCCAACCAGATAGATCTGAGATCACATAGAGGATAGTCATCATTAAGTCACTAACAACTGGGGGATTTATTTCCTACCCCAATGACACAACTGATTCCTCCTATTTCCAAGTAGCCCTTCCCACAAATGTCTTGGCACCCCCACTATATATAACATATATTTATTGTCCTGAATGTGATAAGATGGTCCCAGAGTTTCACGGTTTATTACCATATTCTCAAGTAAATGGATGGCCAGTACCATGAGTGTAGGAGCCCATAAAAAATATTGGGGGGGGTAAAGTTTAATGAGAAAAAAAAAGACAGGCAGCAGGGGCGGGTCTACTGCCGGTACATCACATATATAGGTGTGAGCATGCAAGTTGTTGCTAACGCAGCGGCCCTCAGCCGAAGGCGCTCTATGCCAGCAACTGCGACCCTCGCAACGCAAACAACACGACACGCCAATTACGACCCTCACAAACTTTTCCTCGCAACGCAAACAACATACGACACACGTTAACACAAATTATGACCTCGCAACACTCGGACGCAACTCGCGAACATTACAAAATTCAAAACACAATACATACACACAGCACATACATAGAAACCTTACCTACACAAACAGGAAGCACCCAGGACCTCAAAAATGCAACTTACACCTTCATTTCACTCAAAATAAAAGAGTTTAAACACTAAAAAATTTGATAAGCGACAGAAAAAATGGCCGCCGAGCAAAACGAAAACGAGGCTACACATGCAAACAACATACGAGACACGTTACCAGACATTACGACCTCGCAAACATCGCACGCAACACGCCGACATACAAACATTTAAAACACAATAAATACACACAGCACATACATAAAAACCTTACCTACAGCAAGAGGAACCATCCAGCACCTCAAAAAAGCAAGTTACATCTACATTTAAATAAAAATAAAAGAGTTTAGGCACTAATAAAATCGCTAAGCGAGAGAAAAAATGGCCGACGAACAAAACGAAAATAAGGCTACAGCACTCTAAACACCACAACACACTCGCAAAACACCACGAAGCACCTACGTATAATCCGCGAAGACGCATACCACAGATAACCCGCCATTTTATGCCAATGCGGAACTACACCACTACGCTTACAGTTTGGTCTCGCGCACGCACAGTGTTACACTGCACACATTCAGCACGCTTACACAGCAGCTCCACACCACTAATGCTGCAGCAACATCAAAACAGATTGCCAGCTCTTCAACACAATGCTTCAAAATAGGTAAAGTATATTCATTTATTAATGTGTTATATATTTCATTATTACACACCAAACAGCATTAGCTACCTTACAATTTCATTGCCGTCATTTTTTGACGGGCAATTCGCTAGTGTATAATAAATATATATAGATATATACACACATACAAATTATAAATTATGGGTCAAAGCTTTCATGGGAAAGACATACTGCTCCATAGCACTGACGCTAGTGGCCAAATCTGGTAATGCATGATTAAGTATAGAAAAACTTATAGGAGTCTCTATATTCTATTTATTTCAAATAGCTGTAGGAATTTCTGAATTGCATAAAGCTATTTCGGAGCACCCCCAATATTTGAGCTCCTGTTCTTATTACACTTCTTTCTTGATCTGAGACCTTAATGATTTCACAACAGGCAGAATATAGTTACATAGTTACATAGGGCCTCATTCAATTGCGATTTGGCCAATTGAATAGGGGTCTAAATAAGCACATAACATATTTTTTTTTAAATAAGTTTTTAGTTAGTAAGCAAACTTCTTTAAAAAAAACATATGTTATATGCTTATTTTGACCCCTATTCAATTGGCCAAATCGCAATTGAATGAGGCCCATAGTATTTAAGGTTGAAAAAAGACTTTCAGTCCATCAAGTTCAACCTTTTAATATCTCCTCTGATCTGCAATATGCGGATTAACTATTAATTCATTAGTTGTTAATTAATTATTAATCAATTATTTCATGTTTTTTTTTTTTTATTATTAATTAGTCCAGAGGAAGGCAAATAAAAGAAAAAAAAAAAAAAAAAAAAAAAAAACACAAGCGAGACTTAGCCAATTGTCTCAAGGGGAAATGTCAAAAATTTGGATCATTACTGTCTCTCTAATTATCCATGATAACCCTGAATTCCCTTTTTAATATATTTAAAGTTTTCCAAACAAACACCAACTAGGAGAACATCCATGACTGGTGTAAGTTCATCTGATGTAGAAGAACCAGAAAAAACATTTAATACAAGAGAAGTAAGAACACAAGATAAACCGCAAACCAATACTAACACTTTTTTAAATATAAAAGATCTTAATCTTTTTCTATAAAAATGAGCATTACATAAATTCTATAAACATAGAAAGAACAGAAAATATCAACATTGTGGGATTCAGATATAGACAGAAGATAATGAGGGAGGTGAGAATAACACTGAAATAAATAAACATTTCAGAAAAAGAGCAAATTCACTCCATCTATATCTTTATATTTAAACAACAAGTTACTGCTGACTTTGAAGTTCTTTTTTTGTTTACAATCCTATAACTTTTCCATCTGAGTAGACAAGAAAATGTTGCTTTACAAGAATTAGAACATTGCAAAAGCACACAAATAAAGCCGGCTGACGGGGGACATAGTCTTAAAGCCGACTGAAGACTACATTTGTAATAAGATCTTAAAAGATAATATGAAACGTTAGAACATTTAAATATAGAGGGATATTAAAAGGAATTGTGGAGGAAGCTTTACAAAAGGATATCATCCTGAAAGCAACATATGAATACCTCTTACCCCAAAAACCAACAATCTCCACCTAAAATACATAAGAAAGTAACAGCCATTCCTGGTAGACCGATAGTCTCTGGAAATGAAAATTTGTCACAAAACTGTAGTTTCTTCCTTGATTTTCACCTTAGGAATCTAGTAACTGCCCTACCGTCTTATCTAAAGGACACCAGTGATGTACTGAGAGCTCTAGAAGACCTAGCCATCCCTGGAAGGTCATGGCTTATAGGTATAGACGTAGAAGCTCTTAGTTAAAAAAATACTTTAACTCATTTCTAATACAATTACTTGAGTTTGTGTTAACCAAAAATGACTTTATCTTTGGAGGTAGATGGATACACCAAACAAAAGGAACTGATATGGGCACTCCTTGTGCCCCAACATACGCAAATCTCTTCTTAAGATGGTGGGAAGAAATAATGGTTTTCAATGAACAACTGTAAGAATATAAAGATAACATTCTACTATGGAGGCGTTTCATAGGTGACGTCCTAGTAATATGGGATGGACCTAAGGAAATGTTTATTCCTTTAATGAAAATCTTAAATACAAATCCCCTAGGTTTGAGATTTTACATTTGAAACGGATAAAAAAGCGATATCCTTTCTGGACTTAGTTATTAAGAAAAATCAATATGGTGATATCCATACTACCACCCATAGAAAGAGCACTGCCACTAATAGCCTTCTACACTGGTCGAGCCAACATTATGAGCCTCAAAAAAGAGGAATTCCAAGAGGCCAGTACCTAAGGATAAGGAGAAACTGTAGCACAATAGACCAACTTAAAGAAGAGGCAAATAAATTACGATTAAGATTTAAAAATAGAGGATATCCCAATAGGTGTTTGGAAAAGGCCTACAAATTAGCTCTAGAGACTAATAGGACCGATCTGATCAGAATCCAATATCAGAGAACTTGAAAAAGATGAAAAAACTGTAAGATGTGTTCTTACTTTTGGGCAGAACTCTGAAGAAATTAAAAGTATTTTCTCAAAACATTGGAATCTTCTTCTATTAGATAGAAGAAGGGATGATCAATAAGATTTACTTCTGCTTTGCAGACAGAAGATTTAAGGATAAGGAAATTAATTAGATCTTAAAGAGGGTCACATCTACATTGGGAGGTTACATCTGTACGTATTCTAATCCACAATATTTTCTCTCCTCAGAGTCTGTTCCTCCTCTCCCTCCTTCCCGTACTGCCCCAGCAATTCCTCCACCTTCCCTCACGAAAGGTAGATCAGGCCCCCTGCCTCCACCACCAGTTAGGGGGTCCTCTGTTCCCCCACCTCCTCCTCCATCTCGTAGCATGCCCCCTCCACCACCTCCGGTATCCCGTTCTGGAGGACCACCACCCCCTCCACCTCCACCACCAGCTCCAGGACCACAGATGAGTGGTGGGCCACCACCTCCTCCACCACCTGTTCTCTCAGCATGTCAGAGGTCACCGAATTCAGAGGTCCCCGCAGCCCCTGCAGGTGGACGAGGTGCTCTTTTGGACCAGATCCGCCAGGGGATTCAGTTGAACAAGGTTAGCATAGAGCAGTAAATCTCAAAGCTCTCCTAAAGGCTCCCGAGATGTGAACACTGAGAGGCTCCTGATGAATACTAATTGCCTCAGACTGTTAAATCAAAAACCTGACCTGTCTGGGGAGCCTTGATGAGAGGTTTGGAGACCACTGGCATAGAGTCTTCTCCTATCATTGTGAAGGTGAATGGAAGACTGATGAGATGACTTTACTTATCTGTATGTTACAGGTCACAGACACACCGGAAAGTCCTTCCACCCCCCAGCCAAGTTCAGAGGGATTAGTGGGGGCCCTTATGCATGTGATGCAGAAACGGAGCAAAGCCATCCATTCCTCAGGTAATATATGGACCACTGCATCCAGCTTTGAAGAACCTTTCAGAGCAACACCTCCCCTCCAGCCTATATCTCTTCCCTGCAATCCTTACACTGTCCTACAATACACCCCAACTTCCTGACAGCTCTGCAATGTGCCTTAGCCCCATGACAGAACTATGCTGTATATCCTGTGCCTAACGAATTTAGTATGCCTGACTTCTCATGCCCGCCTGGTCTTGTACCTCCACCCCAGCTCTGCAATGTGCCTGACTTCTCATGCCCGCCTGGTCTTGTACCTCCACCCCAGCTCTGCAATGTGCCTGACTTCTCATGCCTGCCTGGTCTTGTCCCTCCACCCCAGCTCTGCAATGTGCCTGACTTCTCATGCCCGCCTGGTCTTGTACCTCCACCCCAGCTCTGCAATGTGCCTGACTTCTCATGCCTGCCTGGTCTTGTACCTCCACCCCAGCTCTGCAATGTGCCTGACTTCTCATGCCCGCCTGGTCTTGTCCCTCCACCCCAGCTCTGCAATGTGCCTGACTTCTCATGCCTGCCTGGTCTTGTACCTCTACTCCAGCTCTGCAATGTGCCTGACTTCTCATGCCCGCCTGGTCTTGTCCCTCCACCCCAGCTCTGCAATGTGCCTGACTTCTCATGCCCGCCTGGTCTTGTACCTCCACCCCAGCTCTGCAATGTGCCTGACTTCTCATGCCCGCCTGGTCTTGTACCTCCACCAAAGCTTTTAGAAAGCATAATATACAAGAATATGTCTATTTAAACAAGATTATAAGGAGACAACATGGATTTATGAGGGATAGGTCATGTCAAACAAATCTAATTAGTTCCTATGAGGAGTGTAGTAGGAACTTTGATCAGGGCAACTCAGTGGATGTAGTCTTTTTGGATTTTGCAAAGGCTTTTGATACAGTGCCACATGGGAGACTATTGTGCAAACTAAGGGACGCAGGAATTGCTGTAAATATCTGCTCATGGATTGAGAGGTAAAAGACAGGAAGCAAAGGGTTGTTGTAAATGGAACATACTCAGATTGGACTAATGTGGTAAGTGGGGTTCCTCAAGGTTCATTATTAGGTCCTTTCCTTTTTAATTATGTATTTATTGCTGATGACACAAAGCTGTGCAAGGTAATTCAATCAGATAGAGGAATGGGCATCTAAATGGCAGATGAAATTTAATACAAATAAATGTTAAGTTATGCATCTGGGAAGGAAAAATAGCCATGCAATTTATAATCTTTTTTTTTTTTTTCAGTTATTTTATATACAAAAAAAAAGAAAAAAAAAACAATACAACAATGACATACAGTTAAAATAGTACAGCAAGATCAATTACAATCACAATGTATTAAGAGCAAATTGTCGCTCAAACTAATATACAGAGCCCCATGAGCACGCAATTAACCCTGTCACTCAAGGGGGTCAATACAGATCCCCATAAGCCCTTAATTAACCCTGTCACTCATGGGGGTCAATACAGACCCCCATAAGCCTAAATTAACCCTGTCACTCATGGGGCTCTATACAGAGCCCCATGAGAACTTAAATGAACCCTATAACTCATGGGGCTCTATACAGATAGGCTAATAGTGTGCCGTGGGTCCTTTAAGGAGCCGCGGCGGGGAATTTAAAAATGTTCAATGCAGTGGGCACCTCCGCTGCAAGGGGTTAATGTTGGGGGGCTGCTGGGGTCCCTATGGACCCCTGCAGCAAGTGGTTAATGTGGGTCACTTTAGGCATCGTGATGGGGACCTCCAGCATAGAGGGGGGTTAATTTTTGGTGCCGGGGCATAGTTGGAGTACCCCCCACAGCAGGGCTTATATGTGGGACTGCCGCTGAGGTCCCGTTCAGGACCCCCGCAGCAATTGATGAGGTGTGGGAGCCTGTGAGATCATCCCGCAGGCTGTCACTGCCCATGTAGATTTTCTCTGTGTTGATACGGACGGCTGCGCTGCGTAGCTCGCACGTTGCTCGCAGCGTGGCTAATTTAATAGTGTTGTAACTTTAATTTAAGTAGAAGCCTCTTATCTACAAGGCTGGAATTTAATAAGGAGGTTAAACGCTATCTAGATTCATGGTAAGAACTTCTATTCCAAAGATATAATGGGATTGGACAAAATCACATTGTTGATGAAGAGCATAATTTTGTATGAATTATCTTTAATCGTAATACCTTCAATCTCTTCTGCCCTTCCGATGGCTTCTGCAAAAGGTTCCATCATAAGGGCGAAGACTAATGGGGAGAGAGGGCAACCATGACGGGTCCCATTCGAGATTCTCTGTTTTAAGTCCTATACCTGCTACAAACACTGAGAGATGCAAATATAGATCCCCAATGGCTGTAGGACCAAAATGACCAAAGCCGAATGGATCCGGTACTGAAGACATATATTCCCAGTCTAGTTCTGCATCAGGGATTTTATTAAATTCACAGTATAACATTAAATCTATACGTTTCTTCGTGTTGTCTGAGCATTGAGGACCCTGAACAAAACCGGTTTGGTCCAATCAAATTACCCTAGGTAACATTAGGTTTAGCCTTATTGCGAGTATTTTAGAGTAAATGTTACTTTATATTTAGAAGCAAGATATTTTTTGCAATATTTCATATCTTTATCTTGTTTAGGGATGTTTATAATAACGGCTTCTAACATTTCTAAAGGTGCTCTCCCGTCTGTCTTCATTTCGTTAAAAACTTTCACCTGTTTGGATGGAGAGGATTTAAAGGTTTTTTAATAATAATTAACAAAGCCGTCGGGGCCCGGAGCCGAATTTATCTTCAAATTATTAATTATTTCTTACATTGCATTACAGGAGATTTATTTTTCTAAGTAGGATAATTCCTCCTTATTGATCTTTTTTGACATTTTTGCCAGAAAGTCATTTATTTCATCCTTACTAGGTTTCTTAAACTCAGAAGTATCCTCTAAGTTGTATACGTTTTCAGGTATCTTCAGGTTTTGTATATTTCTTGTTTTGATATTTATCTATTTGATTCTCTTAAACGTTTTTCTTTTTCAGTTTAGAAGATAACGTTCTGCCTCCTTATGTGATAAGGGAGAACATCTTCATTTATCTGAGCTTGAGTTTTCTTAATCTCATTAGTTCTCTCTGGCATCAAATTTAGTAATTTATCTCTATCTAGTTTTGTTAATTTGATATAAAGCTCACACAGAGTTAAACCTTTTTGTTTTTTCCGTGACACAATCCTCTTATATATACGCCTTGTGAGCGCTCCACGCCGTTATATTCTCTTTAACAGAGTTATCATTAATATCAAAAAAATCTATCCATTTCTTCTTGAAGTTTCAGTTGGTTCTCAGAGTTATTAGAGAAGGATCTATCTTTCTTCTATAATGTGTTTTAATTTGAATCTGGTCCCTTAATTGTATTTCAATTCTAGCGTGATCCGACCACTCCATTGTTCCCATGCTAATAGGTAGCGCTTCTCTCAAAGCTTCTAGGACAACTAGAGAGTCGTCCAACCTTGAATAACTTCATGTCTTTGAGAAAAGAAGGTAAAATCTTTTTTCTTTGTGTGCATCGGCCTCCAAACGCCATACAATTCAAATTTCAAAAGACTTTCATGAAATAATTAGCGGTTCTGATTAATTGCATGTCTGGGTCGGGGCATTTACAAGATTTCCTCTCCATCGCTGGGCCAAGCACCATATTCATGTCTCCGCAGATAATTGTGAAACCCATTTTAATTTTGAAGATATTCTTCAAGATACTATTAAAATGTATTCTATCCTTTTGGGGGCCATATATATTTGCTATGGTATAGCTTGCTTCATGTTTCCAGTCCATACCATGAATGTACCGGCAGTATCAATTTCCCCATAATCCTCGGCGATGTGAGTCCTTTTGTTAAACAGAATTCAGACCCCTCTGGCGTCGCATCAATCTTAGTTGTACAAACTCTCTCTCTCACATGGGGTATTCTATCTGTATACAACAATCATTTAAAATGGGTAACAGGCACATTTTCCTAAAATCATGACCACAAAGCCCTCAACAATAACGTTTTCCCATACATTTCTGGTCTCATCTCCAAATACTCCCCCACCTGTCCTCTTCGTTCTGCTAATGACCTTCTTCTTTCTACAACTCTTGTCACCTCCTCTCACTCCCTCCTCCAGGACTTTTCTTGTGCTGCCCCTAGTCTCTGGAACTCCTTGCCTCGCTCCAGCAGATTATCCCCTTGCTTTAAAGAAGCTGTCATGAATCAGCCAGTGGCCATATTGGATTTGGTGTGAACTATGCTGGGGCCATTTTGTGACTGGCAGCAGTGGCCATTCTGGGCTGGGTTATCTTCCACATGCTGTTGCCATGGGGAAGAACAAAAGGTTTGGGGCCCACTTGTTATGGATATATTGTTGTGTTGTGGTCTAGGGGATAAAGTATTATAAGTTTACCCCTTAGCATATCCCCATCCCTTCCATGTTTAGGCTCATTGTAATGGGTGTCATGTGAGGGAGCTGGTGGGATGTGTTGGTTGTATGTGTGTGAAACATTGTATGTAGTATTTGTAAATATGAATGTATGTTATTATATTAGTATGTCATTATATTGTAGAGGGGAAGCCGTTGAATACAGCCAAACCTCCTTTGTTCCCAAAGGCCTGTTAATCCCATTAGCTAAGTATCCAGCAGAGAACTAACAATGGGAAGCTCACAGCTGGAGAGCAGACAGGCAGGCACCCAGAAACAATGGGATGGCCTGAAGGCTTCTCATGGGCACAAGAGAACCAACGTATGCTTTGCCCTGGAGAGTCAGACCCCAAATGAATTAGTTGGCCTCGCCTAGTGGGCGGACCTGGGAGGGGACTTTTGGTTCACACACAGTTCCCCTTCATGATTGGCCAGACGTCATTTGGGGCTGGTTAACGGTAGCCACTTCCCCCATTCTTGTGTGATGTGGTTAAATATGCTGTTCTAAAATAAAACATGGTTCATAATTTTCATCAAGACTTTGTGTGCAGGTGTATTATTGACCCAAGGGCATATGCTGGCAGAGGAGATCGTTTCTGACTCCCTACCAAGGTTTTCCCAGGCACACTACCTTAAGCTGGGACTTATGCTCTTGCATCCGCAAAGAAGGTCCATTGGTCTGAGTCACCCAAATCTTAGGTCTAAAACCTACAGGAGATAAGAGGACTAGGATCCTCTATACTCCATCATCATTGTAGGTTGTGACAGAAGCGTATCACCTTCCACCCTAACGCTTATCACCTCTCTCCCCCTCTTTTACCACGTGCTATACCTTAGATTGTAAGTCTGCGAGTTTCTATCCTAAGTACTTTGGGAATGCGCCATGGACATTGGATTCCTGGTTCAGACACCTGTCCTCCTTGCTTTGCTAAATGTTAATTCGTATTTATCTTTGTCTGAACTTAATTTATGTACAGCGCTACAGAATATGTCGGCTCGTTATAAATGAACTATAATAATAATAATATAATAATAATAATAAAAAGAAATTGCTAATAAATAAGTAAATAAGGCAGGCCAAGGTGCGATTCATAGTATTATTTGCCATTCGCATCCCAAGAGGTCCATTTAGATACCACATTTTTCCCTTTAATATCACAACGTATAGGGCCTTTTTCAAGTTCTCGATCAATTACTCTTTTGACTTCCATAATTTCACTATAAGCCATTTACATAACAATAAAATATGGGAAATCGCATATCTATGTCGTCCTGCTCTGGGAAGATACGAAAGAGAAAGATTGCTGGACTTAGCGCCAACTTCACATTTGTTATGGACTTAATTTGACATACACATGTCTTTCAAAAAGAGGACTAGACAACTCCACCAGACATGCAAATGAGACCCCCCACATCCTCTCCAACATTCATCTGAGGTTGTCAAATTAATTATTTTCATAATAGTTGGAACAAGGACCACCTCTGAAGAAATGTAACGTATAATTCCTTATATGAAGTACACACAGAAGATTTCTTCACTAACAGACAAGCTTTATACCACACTTCCTCCGGCCCAAAACATGGGGAGCAGTCGTCAAAGGCGCTCATTGCACTGCGAGTCTCACAAAGCGAGGCGAGCAGTTGAGGAACGTGGAACTTAGGCGGAGAGCAGCTTCACGTGACTGCGAGCCTCGCAAAGCGAGGCGAGCAGTTAAGGCACGTGACTGCAGGTGTCGCAACTGCGAGCCAAGCGCGTAACTCTAAAAACCTGAAAAGCAAACAAAATAATTTAGCAAAAATAATAACACATTCACACACAGCACAGGGGGAGAGTCAGGAAGCCTGGGAGTGAGGGTGCAAGCAAATTTGAGCCATATTTGGGGTTTTTCGTCAATCCAAAAGCAAGGAAAAACTTAAATATTCTGAAACTGGATGAAAACGAGGCTGAATAAAGCCAGGCGCGCAGGACTTAGAGAATACACAACGCCGAAGACCGTAACACTTACACCAACAGCGCCAGGCACGCAGGACTTTGAAAATAAAACCAACGGCAGTCATTGCGTAACACGCAAACATTCAGCAGACACACAGAGGAAAAAGACACAGAGAAGGGACAGGGGGGAGATGGTGGAAAGACACATGCCATTCCCAAACACAAAACTTGCAGGTTAACGAGGCCTGCAATGAGCGGCCTGTACAGTAGGCAGGAAATAAGGGTCGCAATAAGCGCCAAAGGCGCTCATTGCAAGCCCCTCGATGAGTGCCGACGGCGCTCAGAGTGGGGCTCATAAAGAGCGCCGAAGGTGTTCAGTGCAAAGCAGGAAATTTGAAGTACACAGGGGGAAAGGCTCGCAATGAACGCAAAAAGGCACTCATTGCGAACCATGCGATGAGCGCCAAAGGCGCTTAACGATGGGTTTGCGTTGATCGTCGAAGGTGCTCAGACGAGCAAAAGACTCACATTGTGTGGCAAACAGCATTGCCAGCCTTACAATTTTAACCCCGTCATTTTTTACTTGCAATTTCCTAGTATTGTAATAAACTTAAAGCGCATACAGGCGATGGGTAAACAGGCAATGGGTAATTAGCTAGATCCCACAAACTTTATTAGTGAGCAAATGCCTCCAGGCAAATCAGCCATCACGTTTACTTTTAATCTCGGGAGCCAAAGTAATAGGTCAATTGGAGATCTTCTTCCAGTTTGAACCATTTTGAATCTTTTGAAGATAAATTCCATTTTAATAAATGATTTATCAGAATAGCATCAGGTATTTCTACAATAGAGGGTGACGCTAAACCTCCTCTTTCTACCCTCCTCTTAATGATATTTAAATCCAATTGAGATTTCATATTATTATTTATACATTTATTTAGTGATCTTTGTAGAGAATTAATTAAATACTACCACTTGTGGGACACATCTCATTACGTATGTTATTTTAGGAGTTAACATCATTTTTATCAAGGCAATTCTACCTGACCATGACAAATGGACAGATTTCCACTCAGACATAATTTGTTTAATCTGTTTGTGTATTAATGTAAGATTATCTTTTTAAATGTATTTGACTGGAGAGTTAAAATGAATACCCAGATGTTTTATGCCTTTACTATTCCAATTAAATGTATATTTATATTTATTTTTTAACAGAGTAATCTGGAGATCCTCCAATCCTATCATAAAATCAGATTTCATATCATTGATTTTCAGATCTGAAAATGTATTATACTTTTCCAGTATATTGAATAGAGCTGCCAAAGATGCATCAGGATCTGTTAACATTAATGCCATATCATCTGCAAACATTAGGATTTTGGGTTGGTTTTTCCTGATATTTACTTCCCTGATTAAATGTGTAGTTCGTATTAATTCAGCCAACGGTTCCAATGTTAGAATAAAGACTAGGGGCGATAGGGGACACCCTTGTCTTGTTCCATTGGATATACTCCTTTTTAATCTTTTTTATTGTAATTTATATATATATAAATCATCACAAACAGTTCCATTCATACAATACTTTACAGAAATAGCAAAAAAGAAGAATTAACCAAATTAGTGAATCATGCAGATATACATAGTTACAGCTAGAAATTTAATTATGATATAATTTAGGAAAGTAAACAAAGCTATATCAACAATATAAAGATGGATCGGACCCCTAAGAATCTTATAATCAGATTAATCTAAGTTATACTTGTCCCAAACAACCCATTTTGTTGCTATTTTTTTCTTATGCAATTTATACAGTATAAGACCCTTCTCTAATTCTCTGTCTTGCTCAACTCTTCATTTAACCTCTAGCCAGTTTGGAGCCTTTGTGGTCTTTCAAGCTTTAGCTATAAGCCATTTACACACCATTAAAATATGGGATATCAAGATGCTATGTTGGATTTTCAGTGTTTCTGGGAAAATATGTAATAATAGAATTTCTGGACTTATTGATATCTGTGAGTAACTTAATATGATTAAAACAGTTGTTCCAGAAAGATTGGATCAAAGGGCAACTCCACCAGATATAAGAGAGTGTTCCTTTCCCTCCACATTCTCTCCAGCATTCTTCCGGATTTATTGGGTTAATTTTATTCATGGTAGTCGGAGCCAAATGCCACCTCTGAATTAATTTAATATATCATTCTCAGTTGGACATGCATACAGAAGTTTCCTTAATAAATTTATAGGCTTTAATCCATTTAATCACTAATGTTTCTGATTTGAGATCACTAATCTTTAGATACAAGACCTTATTGTATATTTGGAGTATATCAAATAAAGTTGGCAGAGAGATATCTGGCTCTGATAATGTTAGCACCATATCGTTTGCAAACATTTGTAATTTATATTGATTGGCTCCAATCTTTATTCCTTTGATTAAGTCTGTGGTACAAATTAGTTCAGCAAGTGGTTCTAATGATAGAATAAAAATGAGAGGGGACAGAGGGCATCCTTGTCTGGTCCCATTTGACAAGATGGAACCTGTCTGATCTAAAGTCAATGCCTGTCACTACAGCACTTGGATTTCTATAAAGAGCCATAATCGCTTTATTCCCAAACTCTTCAAAACCAAATTCAATACAGCTTCGATATATGTCCAGTTTAATATAATAATATAATATGCATTTACAAAGCCATCTAGGCCTAGCGCTTTGTTCATTTTTGACTAAGACTAACCAAATTAAACTTATTTTCTCTAGAAAAAAGGCGTCTAAGAGGAGATATGATTACCTTATATAAATACATCCAGGGTCAGTATAAAGATTTGTCAAGGGAGCTTTTTCTGCCAAGGGGTTTTCAACTGACAAGAGGACATCCCTTGAGGTTAGAAGTAAAAAGATTCCACCTTAAAGAATGAAAAGGGTTCTTCACAGTAAGGGTGGTTAATCTGTGGAATTATCTACTAGAGGAGGTGGAGACAGCAGATTCGATCGATAACTTTAAAAGGGGACTAGATTTATTTCTAATTAAAAAGGGAATTCAGGGTTATCATGGATAATTAGAGAGGCAGTATTGATCCAGGGAGAAGTCCGGTCGCCGGTGTCTGGGATCAGGAGGGAATTGATTTTTATCTTAAAAAGTCTCTATTAAGACCACCACCCCCTAAAAAAAAACTAAAACAAAAGAAGTTAAACAGGAAAATAGCATAAACACATAATCCAGATCTTACTTCAATATCAATTAGGAATTTATTGTATTTGCTATTTCCAAAATCTCTGATTCTACAAATTAAAAAAATCTACATATACTCAAAATCTTCAGAGTTTGACTAGTTGCCATTCCGGAGATTTGATTATTATATCTGTCCTTTGTTTACATTTTTGGGAATTTTCTAATATAATATTCCATTTGGATAGAAGAGTTTCTAACTCTTTTACTAATTTTATTCTATGCCATTGTGAGTCTCTTAGTATCGCCAGTCCTTCTGGAAATCTCCATTTTTATGTTAACTCGTGGCGTCTCAAGGCTTGAGTGATAACTCCATAGGTTTTCCGTTTTGGTAATGTGGTTGGAGCAATATCTGAAAATATTTTTTCGCTATATGGTGGAGAAAAAGCTTTTCTTCATTTGTAGCTTGCTCCTAGAATTTCCTCTTTATTGGAGAGGGTTTATTTTGTAAGACAGTACATAGGTTCACACAAGAAACAACCATATTGGATACATTTCCCAGAATTCCACCAAGACAGAAAATAAATGTATTAAATAATTTCTAAGATCAGGCTCTAACACAGAATATGAGATTCCTCTGATCCTAAGATTTTTTCTTGTGGAGCGATTTTCCAAATTTGTTATTTTATGCTCAAGCTCAGTTACTTTGTTTTCCAACATTGTAATGTGTGATATTAATGAAGCATGGTCTATAGTGAGGTCGTCAAATTTAATCTCCATAGTTTCAGATCTAGAATGGATCTCTTTAATGGCTTTAGCATTTTCCATTATTTGCTGTTTGAGATCTGCTGTCAAATGTAGTTGGAATTCTTCCTATATTTCTTTCATCTTGGAAGGTGTAAGGTGCTCTTCCTGTGCTGGAGTTGTATCATTTAGGTCAGATGATCCATTGTACTTAATAAACTCTTATTAATCGCCCTTTCACCCATATAGGGTTCAGACTGGGATTTATAAACGGAGTTGGTCTTACGGGAGAAGAAGGATGGAGATTTCTACGTTGTCAGCTTCTTATATTTTGATTTATTAGACATATTGTCTTTCACTTCTTTTCTTCCTCCTTTTATATTATTATATATGGCTAATTATATTAGCCTTTAGTCAGCTGTATGTTCCAATCTACTATTTTATATATAGTATCAAGAGTATATTATGCACTGTTCTGTTAACTTTGGGATAGAGCCTCTTCACCAATAAGCCCTTAATCCTCCAGTTGCTCATTTAGGACCATGGGCTCCACTTTACAGATGCTTCATTAGTATTTCACCAGAGCACCGTTTAAGAGAAGAGTTCCAGCTTTGATGACATAAGCAAAGTCACTTGGATAGGGGAACAAATCCTTCCATCCCCTACCCTACTTCCATATCTGAAGAAAGACACATACATACATACAGACAGTACAATTCAGGTCCACACCGGATTATATAAATTATATCTTAATCTTCATCTTCACCAGTGGTTTAAATAAGTGCTAATGCATCTAGCACAGCCCAGCTTAAAGGGATATCTAAGTTTCTTGGATTATGAATGCATCTGATGGAAGAGAATCAGAAGTGTATGAAAAAAAATGTTTGCATGAAAAAATACCAAAATAAACATTTAAACACTTGCCTTGATGTAAGCAAAATCTATTGTAATTTCTGACCGTTTAAAATTAAGGTTAATACCCCCTCCAATTTGTTTTGGCCAATCCGGTTTGATGAAAGATTTGAGACATAGAACTGTTAGCTGCTATGGCAACAACCCACAGCATAGACAGGAAGTAGGGATGATTCATATACCAGCAGTGACTGGGAGGCTGACAACACTGCTCTCCTACTGGCTGTGGTGCAAAGCAGCATGGGATATGTAGCAAATGAGCCTGGGAAGTGTAGTGTATCACTGACATGTGACATGAAGCTGCAAGGAAATTGGCTGTGCTAGCAAGAGCAGGTAAATAATGGTTTAATATTGCTCCCTGGATGCTGCCTGCTGATTGGGTGGGTACCAGGAAGTTGCGTAGACATCCTCTGGGGAGTGTCAACATTAATCATTAGAGGGATTTTTAGATAATAAAAATGAAATGTTTTATGAGATGTGCTGCATATATATAGGATACTTTTTGCCTATAGAATACAGAAATGTATTAATCCAGCTCACTTAGATATCCCTTTAATTCAGGGTTACCAGCATTAATTCAAATATATATCTTTGGTTTTTGTGTTGGGGTCTCTTTAAGTAACTTTCATGTCTGAAAGTCTCTACTTACCATTCACTGTTTTCCCTCCTTCCTGGGTAATCTCACTGTAGATGTTTAAAGAGCTTGTGTTGCAGGGTTTATTCCCCTGTCTTAGCCCAAATCACCAACCCTTTTAATTTATGCGGAAAAGGGAAATCTCCCACCTCCGCGTCCCTGGCGTAACCGTGTCGCTCCAGCCTCTGCGCCTACACCTTGCTTCAAGTTTATATGTCGGGAGCTTCCTCAGCTACACTCTGCTGCTTCTCACTTCAGGAGGCCTGCGTTCCACGAGGCATCTCCCAATGACGGTCACCAGAAGGCACAGGCTTTGGCTCTCTCCATCGACCCAACAGACGCCGCATGCGTCTGAATTGCACACTATGATTCTCCCCCTCAGCCTGTACTACACTATGACTCCCCCCCCCCCAGCCTGTATCACACTACGACTCCCCTCCCCAGCCTGTACTACACTACGACTCCCCCCCCAGCCTGTATCACACTACGACTCCCCTCCCCAGCCTGTATCACACTATGACTCCCCCCCCCAGCCTGTACTACACTATGACTCCCCTCCCCAGCCTGTATCACACTATGACTCCCCTCCCCAGCCTGTATCACACTATGACTCCCCCCCCCCCAGCCTGTACTACACTATGACTCCCCTCTCCCCAGCCTGTATCACACTACGACTCCCCTCCCCAGCCTGTATCACACTACGACTCCCCTCCCCAGCCTGTATCACACTCTGACTCCCCCCCCCCCCCAGCCTGTACTACACTATGACTTCCCTCTCCCCAGCCTGTATCACACTATGACTCCCCCCCCCCCCCCAGCCTGTACTACACTATGACTCCCCTCTCCCCAGCCTGTATCACACTATGACTCCCCTCTCCAGCCTGTATCACACTATGACTCCCCTCTCCAGCCTGTATCACACTATGACTCCCCTCCCCAGCCTGTATCACACTATCACTCCCCTCTCCAGCCTGTATCACACTACGACTCCCCCCCCCCAGCCTGTATTACACTACGACTCCCCTCCCTAGCCTGTATTACACTATGACTCCCCTCCCTAGCCTGTATTACACTATGACTCCCCTCCCTAGCCTGTATTACACTATGACTCCCCCCCCCCAGCCTGTATCACACGACTCCCCCCCCCCCCCAGCCTGTATCACACTATGACCCCTCCGAGCCTGTATCACACTATGACTCCCCTCCCTAGCCTGCAGTACAGTATGACTCCCCTCCCCAGCCTGTATCACACTACGACTCCCCTCTCCAGCCTGTATCACACTATGACTCCCCTCCCCAGCCTGTATCGCACTATGACTCCCCCCCCAGCCTGTATCACACTATGACTCCCCTCCCTAGCCTGCAGTACAGTATGACTCCCCTCCCCAGCCTGTAATACACTATGACCTCCCTCCCCAGCCTGTATCACACTATGACTCCCCTCTCCAGCCTGTATCACACTATGACTCCCCTCCCTAGCCTGCAGTACAGTATGACTCCCCTCCCCAGCCTGTAATACACTATGACCTCCCTCCCCAGCCTGTATCACACTATGACTCCCCTCTCCAGCCTGTATCACACTATGACTCCCCTCCCCAGCCTGTATCACACTATGACTCCCCTCCCCAGCCTGTATCACACTATGATTCCCCTCCCCAGCCTGTATCACACTATGACTCCCCTCCCCAGCCTGTATCACACTAGGACTCCCCTCTCCAGCCTGTATCACACTATGTCTCCCCCCCCCCCCCCAGCCTGTATCACACTATGACTTCCCTCCCCAGCCTGTATCACACTATGACTCCCCTCTCCAGCCTGTATCACACTATGACTCCCCTCCCCAGCCTGTATTACACTATGATTCCCCTCTCCAGCCTGTATCGCACTATGACTCCCCTCCCCAGCCTGTATCGCACTATGACTCTCCTCTCCAGCCTGTATCACACTATGACTCCCCTCCCCAGCCTGTATCACACTATGACTCCCCTCCCTAGCCTGAAGTACAGTATGACTCCCCTCTCCAGCCTGTATCACACTATGACTCCCCCCCCCCCCAGCCTGTATCACACTATGACTCCCCCCCCCCCCAGCCTGTATCACACTATGACTCCCCTCCCCAGCCTGTATCACACTATGACTCCCCTCCCTAGCCTGCAGTACAGTATGACTCCCCTCCCCAGCCTGTATCACACTAGGACTCCCCTCTCCAGCCTGTATCACACTATGTCTCCCCCCCCCCCCCCCAGCCTGTATCACACTATGACTTCCCTCCCCAGCCTGTATCACACTATGACTCCCCTCTCCAGCCTGTATCACACTATGACTCCCCTCCCCAGCCTGTATTACACTATGATTCCCCTCTCCAGCCTGTATCGCACTATGACTCCCCTCCCCAGCCTGTATCGCACTATGACTCTCCTCTCCAGCCTGTATCACACTATGACTCCCCTCCCCAGCCTGTATCACACTATGACTCCCCTCCCTAGCCTGAAGTACAGTATGACTCCCCTCTCCAGCCTGTATCACACTATGACTCCCCCCCCCCCCCAGCCTGTATCACACTATGACTCCCCCCCCCCCAGCCTGTATCACACTATGACTCCCCTCCCCAGCCTGTATCACACTATGACTCCCCTCCCTAGCCTGCAGTACAGTATGACTCCCCTCCCCAGCCTGTATCACACTATGACACCACACGCAGCCAGTACCACACTATGACACGACACGCAGCCAGTACCAGACTATGACACGACACGCAGCCAGTACTACACTATGGCTCCACACACAGCAAGCCTACACTATGTCTCCTGCCAATGTGCCTCCAATCTCTGCTGGTCCTCTCATGTGCCCCCTCTCCTGCTGACCTTGCACTGTGCCTCACAAGTATTTCCACTGCATCATGCACTCATTCCTGTGATCTCATTCTGTAGATGATGACGATGATGATGGTGGGGAAGATGACGATGATGATGAATGGGATGATTGATTATTGGGTGAAGATGTCCATCTGTATAATCTGTGGCTCCTGCATATGGAAGACAGACTGGTTACCTGTTTTACAAGTAAAGTCAAGTGGACCTTCAAGATCTCCAGGAGCCACCTCACAATATAGGAGAGAGCAAAGTGACTGCAATAAAGTAATCTATAGGCCTGGGGTGGCTTATTTCACATCCAAGCAAATCATTTTTGCTTTGAGATTCAGTTTAACAAAAGTAGCATTGATCCGAAAACACTTGCTCTGCCCCTCAACTGAAAATAAAAATAATACTTTGCTATCTTCCGTGTTTACTTTTTTTTTTCAATATGGATAAATACAAAGCCTTCACCCAGTGGTTACTCTTGGGGGATAAACTGAAGCGCTATTGTAGGACTTAGCCTCAAAAGAGGAATTGAGTTATCTCAAAATGGTGGTTCTTAAAATACTCCAAATGGTAAGTATCTTCTAGCAGACCAACTTTATGCAAGAAAACTTCTAAGAGCACCGGATGTATTGGGTCATGGATGATGCCAGATTATCTGGGACCTCAGGTCAATAGTGAAACTGTCACAAGAATTATTACTCAGGATAAATGGATCTTGATCTTTGGAGGTTTCGAGTGTCTTCAGTCATGAAAAGTACAAAAGGGGTTAGGGGAGAGACAGCGCACCACCTCCTTGTTTAGATCAGTGACATCAAAGAAACCTTTACTTAACAAGCATAAGAACCAATACTGTGTGACACTCACATGTAAAAACCTCATATAACTTGCATAGATAGTCCTTATGTGATTGTTCTTGTTCTTCTTCAGATGTTTAGGGAATCGATGAGTGTTCCTTCACTTTTGGATGGAATAACTTGCAAGACAGATTCTATATATGAATAACTTCTATGGATAATATGGCTGTGCCCCAGAAGGGGCTTGCTACAGTGAAAATTGATGTAAATATGTCAGTCAATATGTTATGAGGTTATTACATGCGAGTGTAACATGGTAGCAGTACTTACACTTGTTCTGTAAAGGTTTTTTTTTATCGGACTGATCTGCACAAGGAGGTGGTGCATGGTCTCTCCTCTATTCCATTTCGTATTTTTCAATGTGATGGAGAACACAAATATAACAGCGGTCTCAAGATTATTTATCCTTTTTTAATCCAAAACAGGAGATTAAACAGGATCAAAGGGTCTTCAGAAAAGGAAAACAAGAGAGAGTGACTTTATCATCAAGGTTACATGGAGGTGGGTTCTAATAAGTTATATATGAAAAACACGGAAATGTATACAAATACAATGTCAAGAAATGTTCTGGGTATAATGTAGTGTTGGATTATGGACAAGGAGAGAAGTGTCATTACTTTGTCATTAAGCTGAGCATCACAGTGACTGAAGTTCAGTCAGGGCCTTAACCAAGGATTGCCCATCCCAACCTATCTTAATAAAGTAGACTTTTGTAGATAACCAATGAATGCCTGGGCTGCTAAGAGAATATGGAGGATAAGGAGGAACATGATAAGAGGAGATAGTGGTTGGGTTCAATATCCAGGTACCTCCACATTATATCACTACACATAACACAGATCTCTTAACCCCTAGACACACAGCTTTGAATGTAACACAAGTTTGAATCCAACCACCATCTCCTCTTATAATTTTATCAGTGTCCAGGTGTCTGGCACTCAGCCCCAATCCTTAAACACCATATAAATTAAAATACTATAAATACCGCCATCAGATCTAATAACCCTTAGTCACAGACAGCCTGGAACTAGATAAGCATGATACTTGTTCCCTGCCTTGTCCTGCAGCTCTCCCCCGTTCTGCTGTGCTGATAAACATAGTATTATGACCTCTCCCGCATGTGACATCGTCGCTGTGCTTATCTTTGTTTTCCTTCATGGCAAGATATAACATTGGATATAGCCAATAATAGGCTGTGGACATTCCTGCCATAAAGATGAGATGATGGCATTTTGGCACCTTTGAGGGTCACCATCAATACAATGTCCAGAAGCCAACAAGGCTTCACAGCAGCAATGTGATTCAGGGTTTGCTACTTGAATTGAGCCCCCATCTGACCTATCATGACCCTTGATGTTCTTCTCACTGAGACATATGAATGTTCAGTATGAGAACCCACTATCTGCATAACAAACTGATTTGGATTATGTCTCTAGCCGACTCGTGCCTGTTCCTTCATGACCATTAATAATAACTTTGTGTGTTTCAGAAATCAATTATTTGAAGAGTGTTTGGTGTAGTCCAATGTTCTACATCCACGATGTGTGTCCTACATCCATAATGCTTGCTCTACATCCACATTGTCATAATGTATATTCAACAACCATGTCTCTAATGTGTGTTCTACGTCCATGATATAATGTCTACACTATATCCAGCCTATGTTTGTTCAGACCAGTTCTATTTTATTGATCAAATCAACATTTGTGTCAACTATTTGTGTGCAGTCCAATCCATGTTATCAATGGTCTTTTTGGCCCACTTGGTGGTGGTCCTATATACTACGTCTTCTCCACAGTGTGTCCAGTCAGTTCGGTGCTAATCTCACTGTAGGTGTATTAATGGCTGGACTCAAGGCTCACAGTATCAGTTTATCAAACCAAGTGAGAAACAAATAATAAATGTGTGCTATTGTAATGAGCGAGTTTAGTTATAGGAAAGTATCACTGTATAAGTGTTGTTCAGCTGTTTTCAACTCTCCGTGACCTATGGATCGCAGCATGCCAGGCACATCTGGTTGTGTTTATCCATTAGCTTTTCTTGGCAAAGATACTGGAGTAGGTTGCCAGTTCCTTCTCCAGTAGACCGTGATTTGTCTGACTGCTCTGCAATGACCTGCCCATCTTCGGTAACCCTATAGCTCACAGCTTCATTGAAGCACACAAGCCCCTTCACAATTACAAGGTAAAGATCCAGACGGAGTAACTGACAATGTAACAACATATTCATTCAGGTTATCTATAGTTATTTATGTACTCAAAAACACTGCAAGATAATGAAGGTAAACATAATATAATGGCATAGGATTTCTATATAATTATTTACTGATCCCACTCGAAACGTGCACGTCGGATCTGGATCTGCCCTGTCCCAGTCTGATGACATCATACGCCGGTCCCCTGCAACCCATGACAGCGGATTTCTCCATTTGTGCCTGAAACATTATTGACCATATATCAGTAATACACTTTAGATGCTACGGTAAGTGGGAAAACGGTGGAAATAGTCCCAGATAACCTAGGAAAGTAGCTAGAGTCACGACCCAATCAAGGGATAGGGTATAAGTAGTGGGTCCCCATAGATTCTCTAGGACAACTCCACTACAACCTATATAAAACAGGGCCACAATGTTACATTTATACTTCCCATTATTTCCACCTCTGCCATTTGTGTAATAATTGTTTCTGCACTCAACTACACTGTATGCCTAAGTGTATGTTAAAGTTATAGAATAATTCATTACAGATATTTCAGATTGGCACAGAAGCTTGTAAGATTAAAGCATTACTACACTGAACCTATGTATGGGATCTGCAATCATTAATGAATATGACAAATGTATGAGGTGTTAATAAGTGTGACAACTACATGTGATAGCATCCACAGTAAACACCAAACTGCGAATTGTCGCGACGTAAAGCGAGGGGCGGCATTTGCGGAGGTTCTACGCCGCCTTACTCCGGGACAACCCCCCCCCACATTCATGTAAACTAACAAATTAACAGATTTCGCCAATTTGCCGTTTCAGATTGATGCAAAAGAACCAATGTAGGCAATTTTTCATTTCACATTCATGTGAAGTGAGCCCAGCAGTTGAGGCATGCAGTGATCGCCGTTCGGGGCCCATAGGGCCGCAACCGCGAGCCTCGCGTATCGGGGCGAGCCGTTGCCTCACAAAGCGAGGCGATATGCAGGAATTACGGTGCAATGACCGCCAAAGGCGCTCATTGCACTGTGAGCCTTGCAAAGTTAGGTAAGCAGTTGAGGCCCACAATAGACTCCCATTGTGCGACAAACCGCATTTCCACGCTTTATTGCCTCGTCATTTTTGACTGGCAAGTCACTAGTAACATATAATATCGGAGGGGTTTGTTCTCTGGAGCACGTAACACGTCCCAGTGATATCTGCGTCAGTTTGTTCTATACAGGGCCCTTCAGTTCTGGCTGATCATGTCACCTTATATATTTCTCCATATATACACTGACCGGTTACCTATATAACGTGTAGGAGCATGCATATACACTACATACAGTGCCTTGCAAAAGTATTCACCCCAATTGGCATTTTTCATGTTTTGTTGCCTCACAACCAGGAATTAACACGGATTGTTTGAGGATTTGCATCATTTAGTTTACAGAACTTGCCACAACTTTAAAGATTTTTTTTTATTTTTTATTATTGTGAAGCAAACAACCAATAGAACAAAATAACAGAACAAGTCCCTGTGCATAACTATTCACCCCCCCTAAAGTCAATACTTTGTAGCGCCACCTTTTGTGGCAATCACAGCTTCAAGTCGCTTTGGATAAGTCTCTACACGTTTCCCTTTAAGTGTTGATTTAGCAGTGTGTTTGGGGTCATTGTCCTGCTGGAAGGTGAACCTCCGTCCTAGCCTCAAATCACGCACAGAGTGGTACAGGTTTTGCTCAAGAATATCCCTGTATTGGGGGGCGTGGCTAAGCAGGCAAGCAGAGCAGACGTGCAGGAGCTGAGCTCTGCAAAAATAGAGCCCAAATCTGCAATTTAAATCGGGGCAAACCTCACTAAAAGCCCCTGAAAAGGGTCCATTAAGTTTATTATACCCTACTGATCATAGAGGCCTGCCCGTAAACAGCAAGAACAATCTTTTAATAAGTGGCCTTACATTTAACTGGCCACACGTGACCAGCACCGCGACGGACCACTCCGGCCTTCCCCCAGGCCACGGCCTCCCCGCCTGGAACCGACAAGGCCCGACTGGGACACAGACTCCACCGCAGCTCTGAACACACCGAGAGCTGCTGGCCAGCAACCGGAGGCGGCAGCAGAGCGTATTAAGGCTCCGGGTCTCGCGGGGGGGGCACCCCAAAGGCGGAAGGGCGAGATACACGCCGGCCCAACCGAGCAGAGAAGTCGGAGTGCACCGCGCTGGCAGTCTGGGAGAGGAAGGCCCTAGCACGGGGCTGACAACAACGGGGACCAGCAAGCCCGCCTGTGAGGTAAGGAAGAGACGGAGACAGACTCCCTTACCGCTGATAGCAGCATAATCTATAAGGGTCTACCTCACAGGCCCACATTACCCCTACTCCCATCACTCACAAAACGGCCCCGAAAACAAGGTGAAGGGGGGTGTACCCAACACAGAGGGGGAAGACCGGGAGAGAGAGCAGAGAGACCCTTCTGAGGCTCCTTCCACCCCCAACGGTTCTACAGAGGCCCATGCTACAGGCACACATATAGGGGGCTCCAAAAGCCCAAAGAGAATCTGAAGGCACATCCATAGCAGGGGACCCCCTCCTCTGGGCTCAAGAATCCCCCCAGAAGCCCACTGACCCCAGGCACATGACTGAAGGGGGTACCTAAAAGCAAGGTAGCTCAGGTCCAGGAGTCTGTGAGCCCCTAACACAAGAACATTCACCCCAAGGGCGGCTGCCAAGAACCCAACTAGAACTTACTAAGGGGAGCTAATCCCATTTGGGGGAAAAGACAGCCCTCAAAGAGGACAGAAAAAGCAACAACTTCCCCAAAAGGGTCACAAAAACACGCAAGGAAATTGCAGCAAACAAAGGGTTAATCAGGCAAACGACACAGGATTACAAAACTATTTGCTTTTCAATGCTAATTGCCAGGCCAAGTCTCTGCTTGTCTTACAGACTGTGCTAGAGGAACCCCGCTACCACCTAGTGGACAAAACTACATGTGAAAAAAGTCAACAAAAGCTAAAATTTTCAGCTACAAACATTCAGGATGTGGCCGACTCAGTTCAAGAACTTTTAATGAACCCAAAAAGATGTAACTAGTAAAGAGCCCGGGAACATAGCGACGCTAACAATTGCTCTGGGACAAGTCAAGTGGAACCAGGTCTCTGGTAACAACTCGAACTACAGTACTCTCACTGAGATGGCGGGTGTCGCCACAAGGAAGAACAATAAAGGGACCATACACGAACGTAAGGTTTCATTCTTGAACATATATGCCCCGAACACAGAACAAACGCCATTCTTTAAAAAAATACAGAAACTCACAGATAGCTGGGAAGACGGGCTTAAGATAATAGGAGGAGACATGAACGCGGTCCTGGACACGTTCAAAGACAAGTCAAACGACCTAGGTTCACAAAAAATCCCCACGGCGACCAAAGCACTCAAAAAACTCCTAAAATCAAACTGCATGATTGATACCTGGAGGAACATGAACCCCACGGAAAGAGAATACACATTTTTTTCCGCCAGACATGGTTCGCTCTCCAGAATAGACTATATCCTGATTCCACAGAACGTAACAGGGAACCTAACTGAGGCCTCTATCTGCCCCATAGCATGGTCGGACCACGATCTAGTCAAAATCTCCATGAACAATCTCCTGCCGAAAGGAAATAACCCGAGGTGGTCATTAAATCTCAGTATACTGAACGACCCAATCACACGAGATAAGGTCAGAACTGCAATCGTAGATTATCTTGACCTCAACACAGTAGGGGAGATAGACATAGATGGAATTTGGGCAGCTCACAAAGCAGTGATCAGGGGAGTCTGTATACAAATTAGTTCAATCAAAAAGAAAAAAGACCAAGCACAAATCTTACTCCTAAACCAGAAAATTGCAGAAGCACAGAAACTATTTGTTAGAGATAAATCACGACATACCCACGAGAAGGTACTAAGATACAAGCAAGAACTAAACGCTATTTTAAGAGGGAAAATGGTCACTATCCTAAAGTGAACTGAAGCTAAATTCTTCAGATACGCAAACAGACCCGATAGAATGCTGGCCACTAGACTAAAAGAAAAAAGAGCAAAAATAATCACCAAAAATAGGCAATAATCATTGCCAAAATAATCACCAAAAATAGGCAGTTTTTAAACCAGATCAAATAGTAAGCGAATTCAGACAATTTTATGCGGACCTTTATAGCAAAACACCCGAATCAGGCACCCCAACCCACAAACTAGAAATTGAAAATACACTAAGTAACTTAAACGTACCCCAATTAGACTCTACCAAAGCCAAATCACTCTTAGAGCCCATCTCGGTCGAAGAAATACAGGATGCGATCAAGTCCACAAAGGCACACGGGGCCCCAGGGCCAGATGGCTACTCCAACCTCTACTACAAACATATGAGCGACCTACTTAGCCCCACCTTACATAAGCTATTTAACAGCTTCTTAGCCGGTGGAAAAATAAAACCGGAATTCTTAGAAGCTAAAATAATACTGATTCCTAAACCGGGCAAAGACCCATCTCAATGTGCTAGCTATAGACCAATATCTCTGATCAACACAGATTTAAAAATATACACCAAAATCTTAGCGTCCAGACTAGCGAACCTGTTACCTGAAGTGGTACATCCGGACCAAGTAGGGTTCATTAAGGGGAGAGAGGCGCCAGACAATACCAGAAAAATTATTGACCTTATTGACATAACCAAAAGTGATGAAGGCCGCGCAATGGTGTTGGCGCTAGATGCCGAGAAGGCATTTGAAAGGTTAGATTGGACATTTATGAACGCCACACTGAACAAATTCGGAATTCCGGAAGGTTTTCTGCGAAGCATCGAGTCATTATACTCGGAACCAACTGCACAGGTTACATACCAAGGACACAATTCACTAAAAGTCAACATCACGAGGGGGACAAGACAGGGGTGCCCTCTATCACCATTGTTGTTCGCCCTTAGTATAGAGCCCCTAGCAATTGCCATTCGTCAGCACACAGACATATCGGGTATACGGGTCGGCCCGACAGATCATAAAATAAGCCTCTTCGCTGATGACATCCTGCTAACAATATCAAACCCCCTGGTTAGTCTTCCCAATCTATTCAAACTTTTGTCTAAATTTGGCCCACTGTCAGGATTCAAAATTAACACAAGTAAAAGCATAGCCCTTAATATATCACTTCCTCCCTCCATGGAAAAACTACTAGCCAATAACTTCCCAATAAAATGGGCCCCGAATTCTATCAACTACCTAGGCATACAAATAACAAAATCAACTAAGACCCTATATGAAGCAAACTACCCAACCCTCATTAAACAATTAACTAGGGACCTGCACAGGTGGTCAGAACTAAAGATTTCGTGGTTAGGAAAGCTACATGCAGTCAAAATGAACGTACTCCCCAAACTGCTCTCCCTGTTTAGGACCATACCTATCTCGATATTCGCGATAGATTTGAAAAAAATACAAAAGTTATTAATGAGTTTTCTGTGGAACAATAAAAAATCTAGAATAAACAGAGAAACAACTACTGCGACTAAGAAGGGTGGTGGGATCGGATTTCCAGACATTTCCAGGTACTTTAAAGCAGCTAGACTAGCACAACTAGCTAAGTGGTATGTCAGGGACTCCCCCCCCTGTATGGGTTCAATTAGAAAAACACATACTAGGGACTAATGATTTAATCATGCGTCAGTTACTATGGCTCTCAACCCAGCAGGGCTTCAAGTTGCCCCAATCAATCCCATCTAGTGTGAGGCACTCAATTAACCTATGGAAAGATATAAATAAGAGGAACAGGCTACTGGGCCCAGAGTCCGGGCTTAGCCCTCTATGGCCACTATCAACTAACCCCAAAATAAACTCTAATGCTCAATACAGATGGTGGATTGATAATAATTGCTCAATTGCGGCAGATTTACCGGTTGTTAATCAAAAATGGTCCACCACCGCATTCTTAGAGGACAAACCCCTACCTGCGGGGGAATGGCTTAATCTTTGGTTTATAGCGAGTAGGTTAACTCACATCATTAAAAATAAAGGAGGGCAAAATATATCTGTGACGAAGTGCCCTTTGCCACTTTGGCTTGGAGAGGACTGTTTGCCAGCCTCCTGCCCTGCGACTATGGCCCTGGTACATATTGCCCTTTGGAACCAGTGTTCGGCCATACCAGAGTGTAAGTCACTCATTCTGGCCCTTTACATACAGGGGGGTCATTCTGTACTTGCCCTGTGTGAACCATGATACCCCAGATAACTGTGCCATGTAGCTAAAGTCTTTCCCATAGTCTTTCATTATATGAATGGGCTTCATGGCACAGTTATCTGGGGTATCATGGTTCACACAGGGCAAGTACAGAATGACCCCCCTGTATGTAAAGGGCCAGAATGAGTGACTTACACTCTGGTATGGCCGAACACTGGTTCCAAAGGGCAATATGTACCAGGGCCATAGTCGCAGGGCAGGAGGCTGGCAAACAGTCCTCTCCAAGCCAAAGTGGCGAAGGGCACTTCGTCACACATCTCTCCTTTGGGGGGAAGTCTAACCAGGTACCTGGATATTTTGCTGTGGTGTTCGGTGCAGTGCTTGTAGGCCTCGACGCAAGCTAGGACGCATCCATCAACGGAGGTACCCGGTCGGGGTGCCAGTAGATCCGTTACATTGGTGGCAGCGGTGGGATGGCGTCCTAGTAAGAGGAAAAGCAGCACGGAGACACCGGTAACGTTTGGAGTTACAAATTGAGGGCAACGCTAGTATCCGTACAGCGCCCCTGGCTACAGCAGGATGGAACCGGCTAGTTTTCAGACAGCGTTTCATGATGAGGAGGAGGAGGCGGCCGCGGACTACAGGGATGCAGACAGAAAGGAACTCTGGTATGATGCCCTGGAAGATGCCCAATGGCGGCGAGGTGAGAGTCTCCCCAGTGATGAGCAGCGGCTACAGAAGCGTTTGGCGATGCGGATGTATCTATTGGGAGAGCAGCCCCTGGATGAGTGGGTGACAAGACTAGAGACCCTGGTATGGCGAGAGCTCTGGCTAGACAACGCATACCAGGCCCTCTGGTGGCATACCGTTCGACTTACCCCCTGGACGGCTGAACACGAATTACCAGAGGGGGATGATTATGATGGCCCAGGTTTATTATGGGATGCCTTGGAGGACGACATTGATCTTGGCAGCACGGAGGAGTCTAGGTTTTGGGACATCTACGACTATCGGATGGGCATGTATGTCTGGGATGACGAAGGCGAGGTGAGCAAAGACATGACCCACCTGGTAACGAGAGAGTGGGAGCTGGAGCAGGACTACCAACATCTGCTCAGCTTCGTGCAGCCCCAACCTACTCGACAAGCAGAACCAGACTTCATTGACTGGTCCTGGGATGACCTCCAGATGGCAGGTAGAGATGGGACCGAGGTCTCTCTACCGGCCCTACAGGGGGCAGAAGGTGTCGTCCTTCCCCCCCAGCGGCAGTGTGAACCCCAGGGGGCAGAAGGTGTCGTCCATCCCCCCCAGCGGCAGTGTGAACCCCAGGGGGCTGAAGGTGTCGTCCTACGCCCCCAGCGGCAGTGTGAACCCCAGGGGGCAGAAGGTGTCGTCCTTCCCCCCCAGCGGCAGTGTGAACCCCAGGGGGCAGAAGGTGTCGTCCATCCCCCCCAGCGGCAGTGTGAACCCCAGGGGGCTGAAGGTGTCGTCCTACCCCCCCAGCGGCAGTGTGAACCCCAGGGGGCAGAAGGTGTCGTCCTTCCCCCCCAGCGGCAGTGTGAACCCCAGGGGGCAGAAGGTGTCGTCCTTCCCCCCCAGCGGCAGTGTGAACCCCAGGGGGCAGAAGGTGTCGTCCTTCCTCCCCAGCGACAGGGTATACCCCAGGGAGCTGAAGGTGTCGTCCTTCCTCCCCAGCGACAGTGTGTACCCCAGGGAGCTGAAGGTGTCGTCCTTCCTCCCCAGCAGCAGTGTGTACCCCAGGGGGCCGAAGGTGTCGTTCTTCCCCCCCAGCGGCAGTGTGTACCCCAGGGAGCCGAAGGTGTCATCCTTCCTCCCCAGCGGCAGTGTGTTCCCCAGGGAGCCGAAGGTGTCGTCCTTCCTCCCCAGCGGCAGTGTGTACCTCAGGGAGCTGAAGGTGTCGTCCTTCCTCCCCAGTGGCAGTGTGTACCCCAGGGAGCTGAAGGTGTCGTCCTTCCTCCCCAGCAGCAGTGTGTACCCCAGGGGGCCGAAGGTGTCGTCCTTCCTCCCCAGCGGCAGTGTGTACCCCAGGGAGCAGAAGGGGCCGTCCTTCCTTCCCAGCGGCAGTGTGAACCCCAGGGGGCAGAAGGTGTCGTCCTTTCCCCCCAGCGGCAGTGTGAACCCCAGGGGGCAGAAGGTGTCGTCTTTCCCCCTCAGCGGCAGTGTGAACCCCAGGGGGCAGAAGGTGTCGTCCTTCCCCCCAAGCGGCAGTGTGTACCCCAGGGAGCAGAAGGTGTCGACCTTCCTCCACAGCGGCAGTGGGTACCCCAGGGGGCAGAAGGTGTCGTCCTTCCCCCCCAGCGACAGTTTACCCTAACCAGGGGAGACACCAATCTCCCAGACAGCGCAGATGGGACCGTGGTCTCTGCGCCCACAGCTTGTCCAGATCCCCAACTACCGTCACTGGGACAACCGGAGGAGGGGGTAAGTACAAATTCCCCTCCCCAGCTAACTTCTAATGTGGCCCCAGGGTTAACAGAGGAAATGTTAACCCCCACTGACCCCCACGTTTCCCTGGCTACTGAGCCGGAATATGTCCCAAGTACCCCAGCAGAAGAGCTGACAGCGGGGCAGAGTGCAGTCGGCCTCTGCCCTCCCTTTGTCCCTTGTACAGAGCAGGAGCTCCTGCAGGTTATACCAGCAGAAGAGCTGGCATCAGGGCAGAGTGCCGCTGGCCTCTGCCCCTCAAGTCCCCTCAGCGTGTTGCCCCATCACCACAGCAAAATATCCAGGAGAGGACTGTTTGCCAGCCTCCTGCCCTGCGACTATGGCCCTGGTACATATTGCCCTTTGGAACCAGTGTTCGGCCATACCAGAGTGTAAGTCACTCATTCTGGCCCTTTACATACAGGGGGGTCATTCTGTACTTGCCCTGTGTGAACCATGATACCCCAGATAACTGTGCCATGAAGCCCATTCATATAATGAAAGACTATGGGAAAGACTTTAGCTACATGGCAATTGAACTGTGTGAATAGGATCTGAGCGCTATTCGGTGGTTTTGTGCGCTCAGATCCCAGCTATCTGGGGATATGGGAAATGTGAGTAAATGTGAATTGCAGTAATGCTGATGGGTTGTCAAACTAGAGAATTGACCAACAAATACTTTTGTCCGGACATCCCCAGGCCGATCCGTTGGGATCAGACCGTGTATGCCGGCTTATGGTCACGGGGGAGGTGTGTAGCGGAACCCATCACTGTTTTAAACTGTTTTATGATTATTATGGTTAAAATATGATCCTACTATATGTATGTTGGTTGATGTACTACAGAATATATTGGCTCAGAATATTAGCCAGACTTTTGCAGACCTAGGCTAATAGATAATCCTGTTACAGAGATTCAAGAGATAAGAAAGTTGTAAAGGATCCTTGCATTTTCCAAAGTGTTTTCATTCTCTGATAAGAACAAAGAAGTGTAATTGAATCAATGTCTGATTGTATCCAAGTTGCCAGGGAGGTGTGACTCACCTATTGTCCTATATGTGTATTGTGTGGGGGATATGTGCAATGTCTGTGTGTCATGTGTAAAAACATACTTTTACTAACTTTTGAACCCCTGGTCTGATTCATGCCATTTTTGTATATGTTGTTCCCCTGGGTGAGAGATATTGAATGGTGCGGGACTTAAAGGTGTACCCCCTGTATTTGGGGTACATCCAGAATGTGGTTAAAATTGTGTCTGTTTTAATTGTGTTACCTGTTATCTGAGGGGAGGAGACGTGGGGGTTGAACCATGTAGATAATTGGCTGTTGTGATAATTATGTGGGTGTAGCCCTTCAGAGGGCACCATTGCATAAAAGGAGATTCCCTGTCATTAAAAGATAGTTCCTCTTGACCCTTCAAAACGTAGCCTCGTCTCGTTATTTGAGGGGATCGCTATCATACTGGGGATTGCTATGCTTCTGCATACTCCCTTGAGCTGTAACTACTGAACGCTTGTTCCTGATGTACTATCCTTGGAGTCTGTGGTGGTTTTGGTGTCCGGTGTGGTGCTTGTAGGCCTCGACGCAAACTAGGACGCGTCTATCAACAGAGGTACCCGGTCGGGGTGCCAGTAGATCCGTTACAATATCCTTATTCGAAAAATGTTGCATTAACTTCCCGGGAGGGAAAGGAAACATCTCCATAATATATAACCATTTAAGCGAGTTAGTCACGCCCCCTAAATTACACTATGAGTCAGCATGGGAAGCTGACCTCAACATAAATTTAGACAGAGACCAATGGAACATCATTCGGAAACAAGCCAAAAACACATCACTTAACGTAATTATGAAGGAAAACTCCTATAAAGTTATTATGAGGTGGTACCTAACCCCAGTAAGAATGCACATAGGAAACCAGACGATTAGCGACACCTGCGAAAGGGGCGGCAACCAGAAAGGGACTCTAATCCATAAACTATGGGAATGCCCTATGATTAGACACACCTGGGTGGACACTTACAAAACCCTGGAGAAACTATGGGGTCAAAGCTATCCCATGAGACCAGAGGAGGCCATCCTGGGATTACCGGTAGAAGGGATGTCCAACTCAGAACAATTCCTTACCAACCAAATTTTCCTAGCAGTTAGGATAGTAGTAGCCGCCCATTGGAAATCACCTACCCCATTGTTTGAAGTAATCTTAAACAAAATTGAGTTCGTTCGATCCATGAGCATTTTGTCTGCTGAGGTTGACCTTAACTACAAGCGCTGGGCCTCCTGCTGGGTCGCCTGGGAGACAAGACGCGGCAGATGAATAGGGTGAGTGACACTTTTCCCTCCAAAGGAGCAAGTAAGGGAACTATAGCAGGAGTAGTCTTAACTTACCCAACATCATTGGCCCCATACTGTAACCTAAACACTGAGTATTCAATCTATTAGTTGCTACCAATTAAGCTCAGGACAACAGGTGGACAGGAATCCAAGCTCACAGAAATCTTCCCATAGTTATGGGACCTCATTAAACATAGTTTCTCCACTAGCTCTAAGTTAATTAAAAGTTATTGTCAGCTATTATAATACCAGAAAAACGGAAAAAGGAGAGGAGTTTTGGACAGGCAGACGACACACTAGAAAACAGATATGTGAAATACGTTTATTGTTAATCCCTATTTACCACTTCTAATGTTTTTGCTGTTCTATGTTTTATGTCTGACCTGTCTAATAAAAATCAATAAAAAAAAAAAAGAATATCCCTGTATTTAGCACCATCCATCTTTCCCTCAACTCTGACCAGTTTCCCAGTCGCAGCCACTGAAAAACATCCCCACAGCATGATGCTGCCACCGCCATGTGTCACAGTGAATTAAGTTCCCCTATAAATTAGCAAGATTTCTGGCTCCCAGGTGTCTTTTATACAGGCAACAAGCTGTGATTAAGAGCACTCTCTTGAGGAGAGTGCTCCTAATCTCCACTGGTTACCTGTATAAAAAAAAAAAAGAAAAAAAGACACCTGTCCACAAAAGCAATCAATTAGATTCCAAACTCTCCACCATGGTCAAGACCAAAGAGCTGTCCAAGGATGTCAGGGACAAGATTGTAGACCTACACAAGGCTGGAATGGGCTACAAGACCATCGCCAAGCAGCTTGGTGAGAAGGAGACAACAGTGGGTGCGATTATTTGCAAATGGAAAAAACACACAAAATACCTGCCAGTCTCCCTCGGTCTGGTGCTCCATGCAAGATCTCACCTTGTGGAGTTTCAATGATCATGAGAACGGTGAGGAATGAGCCCAGAACTACGCGGGAGGATCTTGTTAAATGATCTCAAGGCAGCTGAGACCATAGTCACCAAGAAAACAATTGGTAACACACTACGCCGTGAAGAACTGAAATCCTGCAGCGCCCAGAAGGTCCCCTTGCTCAAGAAAGCACAGGTACAGGCCCGTCTGAAGTTTACCAGTGAACTTCTGAATGGTTCAGAGGAGAACTGGGTGAAAGTATAGTCCGATGAGACCAAAATCAAGCTCTTTGGCATCAACTCAACTCGCCGTGTTTGGAGGAGGAGAAAGGCTGCCTATAACCCCAAGAACACCATCCCCACAGTCAAACATGAAGGTGGAAACATACTTTGCTGGGTTTTCTGATAAATGGACAGGACAACGGCACCACATCAAAGGGAAAGAACCTCCTTCCCTCAGCCAGGGCATTGAAATGGGTAGTGGACGGGTATCCCAGCAGGATAATGACCCAAAACACACAACCAAGGCAACAAAGGAGTGGCTCAAGAAGAAGCACATTGAGGTACTGGAGAGACCTAGCCAGTCTCCAAACCTTTATTCTATAGCAAATCTGTGGAGGGAGCTGAAGGTTCGAGTTGCCGAACATCAGCCTTAAAACCTTAATGACTTGGAAAGGATCTGCACAGAGGAGTGGGACAAAATACCTCCTGAGATGTGTGCAAACCTGGTGGCCAACTACAAGAGACGTCTGACCTCTGATTGCCAACAAGGGTTTTGCCACCAAGTACTAAGTCGACGGGCCAAATACTTATTTCCCTCACTGACCTGCAAATCAATGTATAACTTTTTTGACATGCGTATATCTTCGGGTTTTTTGTTATTCTGTCTCTCACTGTTAAAATACACCTACCATTAAAATTATAGACTGATCATTTCTTTGTCAGTGGACAAACGCTCAAAATCAGCAGGGAATCAAATACTCCCCAACATCCCACACAAAGATGGCACTGAGGCATGCATGAGGTTTCTCTCAACACACACACTCAGAACCACAAATATAACCCTGACTAGCTACTTGCCCATAAAAAAATACGGGATTAAAATTGTAAGGTTGTCAATGCAGTTTGCCACACAATGTGAGGATTTTGCTCCTCTGAGCACCTTTGGAGCTCATGGCGAGCCTTTCCTCCCACCTACTGTACAGGCCGGTCATTGCAGGGTTCGTCAACCTGCAAGTTTTGTGCTTGGGAATGGCATGTGTCTCCCTCCCTCTGTCATATTAAATTTACACGTGTAGAGGACACAGCTACATAACAAAACCTAAAACATCAGGGGGTCATATTCATGCACACGTGTAGAAAGGACACGTCCACATAACAACAAGACCTACAGTACCCCTGCTACTTTTGAACGTTTGTCCACTGACAAAGAAATGATCTGTCTATAATTTTAATGGTAGGTGTATTTTAACAGTGAGAGACAGAAAAACAAAAAAAAAACAAGATAAACGCATGTCCAAAAAGTTATACATTGATTTGCAGGTCAGTGAGGGAAATAAATATTTGACCCCTTTGACTTAGTACTTGGTGGCAAAACCCTTGTTGGCAATCACAGAGGTCAGACGTTTCTTGTAGCTGGCCCCCAAGTTTGCACACATCTCAGGAGGGATTTTGTCCCACTCCTCTTTGTAGATCCTCTCCAAGTCATTAAGGTTTTGAGGCGGATATTTGGCAACTCGAACCTTCAGCTCCCTCCACAGATTTTCTATGGGATTAAGGTCTGGAAACTGGCTGGCCACTCCAGGACCTTAATCTGCTTCTTTTGGGGCCACTCCTTTGTTGCCTCAGCTGTGTTTTGGGTTACTGTCATGCTGGAATACCCATCCACAACCCATTTTCAATGCCCTGGCTGAGAGGAGGTGCTCACCCAAGATTTGACGGTACATGGCCCCGTCCATCGGCCCGGAGATGCAGTGCAGTTGCCCTGTCCCCTTAGCAGAAAAACACCCGCAAAGTATAATGTTTCCACCTCCATGTTTGACGGAGGGGATGGTGTTCTTGGGGTCATAGGCAGTATTCCTCTTCCTCCAAACACGACAAGTTGAGTTTGACAAATAACCCGATTTTGGTCTTATCTGAGCACAACACTTTCACCCGGGCCTGTACATGTGCTTTCTTGAGCAGAGGATCTTGCAGGTGCTGTAGGATTTCAGTCCTTCACAGCGTAGTGTGTTACCAATTTTTTTCTTGGTGACTATGGTCCCAGCTGCCTTGAGATCATTAACAAGATCCTCCTGTATAGTTCTAGGCTAATTCCTCACTGTTCTCATGATCATTGAAACTCCACGAGGTGAGACCTTGCATGGAGCACCAGACCTTTGCGAATAATCGCACCAACTGTGGTCACCTTCTCACAAAGCTGCTTGGCGATGGTCTTGTAGCCCATACCAGCTTTGTGTATGGGTCTACAGTTTTGTCCCTTGCATCCTTGGACAGCTCTTTGGTCTTGGCCATGGTGGAGAGTTTGGAATCTGATTGATTGATTGCTTTTATGGACAGGTGTCTTTTATACACATAACGAGCTGAGATTAGGAGCACTCTCTTGAAGGGAGTGCTCCTAATCTCAGCACCTGGGATCTAGAAATCTTGCCGATTGATAGGGGGATCAAATACTTATTTCACTCACCGACCTGCAAATCAATATATAACTTTTTTGACATGCGTTTTTCTAGTTTTTTTTGTTGACATTCTGTCTCTCACTGTTAAAATACACCTACCAATAAAATTATAGACTGATCATTTCTTTGTCAGTGGACAAATGTTCTAAATCAACAAGGGACCAAATACTCCCCCCCCCCCCCCAGTATAACATCAGGGGGCCATATTCATGTACATGTGTAGAGAGGACACAGCCACATAACAAGACCTATAACATCAAAGGGTCATATTCATAGACACAACCACATAACAAGGCCTATAACATCAGGGGCTCATAATAGTTACATAGGCCCTCATTCAATTGCGATTTTGCCAATTGAATAGGGGTCTAAATAAGCACATAATATATATTTTTTAAAGAAGTTTTTAGTTAGTGAAAACCTTGCTTTTGGATAGATGGTTAATAACTAAAAACTTCTTTAAAAAATATATGTGATGTGCTTATTTAGACCCCTATTCAATTGGCAAAATTGCAATTGAATGAGGGCCATAGTAATTAAGGTTGAAAAAAAGACTTTCAGTCCATCAAGTTCAACCTTTTGAGATCTCCTCTGATCTGCAATACGCAGATTAGTTATTAATTACTTGTTAATTATTAATCAACTATTTATTTTTTTAATTATTAATTAATCCAGAGAAGGGCATTTTTTTCATGTTCTATTTCAGCCAGTCTAATAGCCCTTTTGCTGCCTTGGTGATTTCCTTGTACTCACATAAAGCCGTCTCTGTCCCCTCTTGTTTGTATAATATAAATGGCTGTTTTTGACTTATCTTGATCTTTAAATCATTGCCAAGCCACATCAGTTGGGATTTTACTCCTTTACTTTTATTCCCACTTGGTATATGTCGATGTGCATGTATATTTAGTAAGGATTTGAACGTTGTCCATTTATGGTCAGTGTTTTTACCTATCAGTTCTCCGTCTCAGTCTATACTTTTGTAATGCTGCCCTTAGACCGTTTAAAAAAAAAAAAAAGCAGATTTTAATTCAATCTCTAATGAGACTGTGTTGTGATCACCGTTTCCCAAAGGTTGCCTATTTAACCCTACCCACAAACATTCAGCTTTATCAGTAGGTCCGCCATAAATATCTTCTCTGACTATAGGCTTAAATTCAGGCTTAACATACAGACAAATCCCTCCTCCTCTTTTACCATTGCCCCAATCTTTCCTAAATAGGTTATAACCATCCAGATTAACAGTCCAGTCATGAGATTCATCCCACCATGTTTCAGTAATGCCTATTAAATCCCGTTTTTCATTAATTGCTAATAATTCTAACTCTCCCATTTTTCCTGGCAAGCTTCTGGCTTTAGTAAGCATACATCTTATGTTATGGGTCTGTAGTTCTGAAGTACCTGCCACTGTACTTGAGTTACTTGGTAATACCTCTCTATTGACTATACTACCCTTCCCCCATGACTTGTTAATTCTTTATCGCCACTACACTTTCCACCCCATTAAAATTCATCTAGTCCCCCCAACCCCCCCCCCCCCCCACCTACTAGTTAAACTCACCAAGCCATTCTACCATCCTATCCCCTAGCACAAAAGCTGCCTCATCATTAAGGCGCAATCCATTCCTGCTATAGAGATTGTACCGAAGTGAGAAGTCAGCCATGTGCTCTAAAAACCCAAATGCCTCCTTAGTGCACCACATCTTTAGCCACGCATTAATCTCCCTCAGCCTCTCTGGGCTAGTACGTGGCACTGGTAGTATCTCAGAAAATACTACCTTGGAGGTCCTTGCTTTCGGCTTATTACCGAGTTCTCTAAAAATCATTCTTTAGGATACTCCATCTTCCACTAACTTTGTCATTGGTACCAATATGCCGCCGGTTCATTTCCAGCTCCTCCCAATAATTTGTCTACCCAAACCACAACATGACGAACCTGTGCACCCGGGATACCGTAAACTGTTCGATTGCTGGATCTGGGTTACAAATCACCCTGTCTACCTTCCAAATAATAGAGTCCCCTACTACCAAAACCTATCTGTTGCTCTGCCTATTCTGCTCTCCCACTCCTCCAGTAGAACTGTTCTCCCGGCTGTTAGAGGGAACAGCTCACTCAATCTGACAAATCTGTTGGTGTTTGCCAACTCAGAACTGGCCTGCCTCCTCCTCCTCCCCCTGATTCCCCTTCTAACTGTAACCCAGCTACCTCCCTGGACATCCTCACTAGCCCCAGCTCCACCCTCCATGCTAGGCCCAGCTAAACTGTGCTCCTTGAGCACCAACCCCCTTTCCAGTGGAGCAATATCACTAAGTGCTGCAATTCTCCTCTACAGTTATCCAATTTGAGCTTCCAGAGAGGCAATATGCTCACACCTCTCACAGAGGTATGGACCCTGGATCATCTGTTCCAGTATTACATACATATGACAGGATGTACACTGAGTGAGGTTGCCACTGGACTGACATATTATTATTATTATTACTATTATCTACAAAAATTTAGTGGGAAAGATAAAGAATGTAAAATACCGTATTTATCGGCGTATAACACGCACCAGCGTATAACACGCACCTCTTTTTAAGAAGAAAATTTCAGGGAACAAAAATACATTTCAAATAAAGAACTTTGAAGCAAAATCCTCAACCTCCCTCCTCATCCTCAACCCCCCCATCCTCATCCTCCACCCCCCATCCTCATCCTCCACCCCCCATCCTCATTTCTCCACCCCCCCCCATCCTCATCCTCCACCCCCCCTCACTTACCTGCTTCTGCTACGGCCTCCGCTCCTTGACCGGCGCGCATGTGACTTCACATGTGCGCCGGGTCAAGGAGCGGAGGCCGGAGCAGAAGCAGGTAAGTGAGGGGGACGTATTTAGGGGGGTTTAGAATGAGGAAGGGTGGGGGGGTGTTTGGAATGAGGAAGGGTGGGGGGGTGGTTTGGAATGAGGAAGGGGGGGGTGGTTTGGAATGAGGAAGGGGGGGGGTGGTTTAGAATGAGGAAGGGGGGGGTGGTTTAGAATGAGGAAGGGGGGGGGTGGTTTAGAATGAGGAAGGGGGGGTGTTTAGAATGAGGAAGGGGGGGTGTTTAGAATGAGGAAGGGGGGGTGTTTAGAATGAGGAAGGGGGGGGTGTTTAGAATGAGGAAGGGGGGGTGTTTAGAATGAGGAAGGGGGGGTGTTTACAGGGAGTGCAGAATTATTAGGCAAGTTGTATTTTTGAGAATTAATTTTATTATTGAACAACAACAACCATGTTCTCAATGAACCCAAAAAACTCATTAATATCAAAGCTGAATATTTTTGGAAGTAGTTTTTAGTTTGTTTTTAGTTTTAGCTATTTTAGGGGGATATCTGTGTGTGCAGGTGACTATTACTGTGCATAATTATTAGGCAACTTAACAAAAAACAAATATATACCCATTTCAATTATTTATTTTTACCAGTGAAACCAATATAACATCTCAACATTCACAAATATACATTTCTGACATTCAAAAACAAAACAAAAACAAATCAGTGACCAATATAGCCACCTTTCTTTGCAAGGACACTCAAAAGCCTGCCATCCATGGATTCTGTCAGTGTTTTGATCTGTTCACCATCAACATTGCGTGCAGCAGCAACCACAGCCTCCCAGACACTGTTCAGAGAGGTGTACTGTTTTCCCTCCTTGTAAATCTCACATTTGATGATGGACCACAGGTTTTCAATGGGGTTCAGATCAGGTGAACAAGGAGGCCATGTCATTAGATTTTCTTCTTTTATACCCTTTCTTGCCAGCCACGCTGTGGAGTACTTGGACGCGTGTGATGGAGCATTGTCCTGCATGAAAATCATGTTTTTCTTGAAGGATGCAGACTTCTTCCTGTACCACTGCTTGAAGAAGGTGTCTTCCAGGAACTGGCAGTAGGACTGGGAGTTGAGCTTGACTCCATCCTCAACCCGAAAAGGCCCCACAAGCTCATCTTTGATGATACCAGCCTAAACCAGTACTCCACCTCCACCTTGCCGGCGTCTGAGTCGGACTGGAGCTCTCTGCCCTTTACCAATCCAGCCACGGGCCCATCCATCTGGCCCATCAAGACTCACTCTCATTTCATCAGTCCATAAAACCTTAGAAAAATCAGTCTTGAGATATTTCTTGGCCCAGTTTTGACGTTTCAGCTTGTGTGTCTTGTTCAGTGGTGGTCGTCTTTCAGCCTTTCTTACCTTGGCCATGTCTCTGAGTATTGCACACCTTGTGCTTTTGGGCACTCCAGTGATGTTGCAGCTCTGAAATATGGCCAAACTGGTGGCAAGTGGAAGCTGCACGCTTGACTTTTCTCAGTTCATGGGCAGTTATTTTGCGCCTTGGTTTTTCCACACGCTTCTTGCGACCCTGTTGACTATTTTGAATGAAACGCTTGATTGTTCGATGATCACGCTTCAGAAGCTTTGCAATTTTAAGAGTGCTGCATCCCTCTGCAAGATATCTCACTATTTTTGACTTTTCTGAGCCTGTCAAGTCCTTCTTTTGACCAATTTTGCCAAAGGAAAGGAAGTTGCCTAATAATTATGCACACCTGATATAGGGTGTTGATGTCATTAGACCACACCCCTTCTCATTACAGAGATGCACATCACCTAATATGCTTAATTGGTAGTAGGCTTTCGAGCCTATACAGCTTGGAGTAAGACAACATGCATAAAGAGGATGATTTGGTCAAAATACTCATTTGCCTAATAATTCTGCACTCCCTGTAGAATGAGGAAGGGGGGGGGTGTTTAGAATGAGGAAGGGGGGGGTGTTTAGAATGAGGAAGGGGGGGGTGTTTAGAATGAGGAAGGGGGGGGGGGTGTTTAGAATGAGGAAGGGGGGGGGGGTGTTTAGAATGAGGAAGGGGGGGGGGGTGTTTAGAATGAGGAAGGGGGGGGGGGTGTTTAGAATGAGGAAGGGGGGGGGGGTGTTTAGAATGAGGAGGGGGGGGGGTGTTTAGAATGAGGAAGGGGGGGGGTGTTTAGAATGAGGAAGGGGGGGGTGTTTAGAATGAGGAAGGGGGGGGGGTGTTTAGAATGAGGAAGGGGGGGGTGTTTAGAATGAGGAAGGGGGGGGTGTTTAGAATGAGGAAGGGGGGGGTGTTTAGAATGAGGAAGGGGGGGGTGTTTAGAATGAGGAAGGGGGGGGTGTTTAGAATGAGGAAGGGGGGGGTGTTTAGAATGAGGAAGGGGGGGGTGTTTAGAATGAGGAAGGGGGGGGGTGTTTAGAATGAGGAAGGGGGGGGGTGTTTAGAATGAGGAGGGGTGTTTAGAATGAGGAGGGGTGTTTAGAATGAGGAGGGGTGTTTAGAATGAGGAGGGGGGGTTAGAATGAGGAGGGGGGGTTAGAATGAGGAGGGGGGGTTAGAATGAGGAGGGGGGGTTAGAATGAGGAGGGGGGGTTAGAATGAGGAGGGGGGGTTAGAATGAGGAGGGGGGGTTAGAATGAGGAGGGGGGGTTAGAATGAGGAGGGGGGGTTAGAATGAGGAGGGGGGGTTAGAATGAGGAGGGGGGGTTAGAATGAGGAGGGGGGGTTAGAATGAGGAGGGGGGTTTAGAATGAGGAGGGGGGTTTAGAATGAGGAGGGGGGGTTTAGAATGAGGAGGGGGGGTTTAGAATGAGGAGGGGGGAGGGAATCTATCATTTGCCCCCTATTTTCAGGGAGAAAAAGTGCGTGTTATACACTGATAAATACGGTAATATATTTCTATAAAGTTTTGTTAAAAACAAAAAATAATAATCGTATACATGTGTAGAGAAGACACAGCCATATAGCAACAAGACCTATGACATCAGGGTGTCATATCCACGTACATGTGTAGAGAGGACACGGCTACATAACATGACCTATGACATCAGAGGGTCATATTCATGTACATCGCCCAATGTAGTATACATAATGCAATGTACTGTATGTGAGAGGGGCTACTCTCCATCAAAAAGCACAATGAGGACAGTTACTGTCGGGCACCATTTCACCCAGAAGAACCACTCCATCCAAAACCTGAAAATCAAAATACTCAGGAGGACAAAAGTCTCCAAGAGAAGAAACTTTTGAATTAAAAATGATACTGGTATAAATATGTATTTTATCTCGTTACCCATGTTTTATACACATTCCACATGTCCTTATCCCAAACTGTGGGGACAATTATGGCCGTTACTTATGGCTCTGCAGTGTTCTTTTCTGGACATTATTTATGGTGCTTGTCTGTCATATCCTAAACTCTTTGGCACATCTCTAGTACTGTTCCTGACTTGATAAAGAGACATTTTCTCTCCATAGCTTCTCATAATAAAGAAATATGTTTGTCCTATAAAAAATGTATCACTATATCCTGCAATACTTACTTGTTTAGTTATTGCACCTATCCTATAATATGTATGCATGCACGCTGCACTGCGCCGGCGATGTCCCGTTGTAGCGGTCTCCAAGTGCCCGGTAAGTGGTTAGGGGTTTTCGGGTTAGGTTTAGAGGGTTAGGGCTGCCAAGTGGTGTAGGGGCTTAGGAAGTTACTTTTGGGGGTTAGGTTAAAATGGTTAGGAGGTTAGGGCCAGCAAGAGGTGTAGGGGTTTAGAAAGTTTCTTTTAGAGGACTAGGGTTAGGCTAAGAGGGTTAGGAGGTTAGGGCCAGCAAGAAGTGTAGGGGGGGGGTGTTAGGGCTGGTAAAGAGTGGAGGGGGTTAGGGCCGGTAAAGAGTGTAGGGGGTTAGGAACTTACTTTTAGGGGGTTAGGCTAAGAGGGTTAGGGTCTGTAAGTGGTGTAGGGGGGGTTAGGGATATGGCCGGTAGAGTGTAGGGGGGGGGGGGGGGGGGGGTTAGGGTTGGTAAAGAGTGTAGGGGGGGTTAGGGTTATGGCCGGTAGAGAGTGTAGGGGAAGGGGTTAGGGTTGGTAAAGAGTGTAGGGGGGTTAGGGTTGGTAAAGAGTGTAGGGGGGGTTAGGGTTGGTAAAGAGTGTAGGGGGAGGGTTAGGGTTGGTAAAGAGTGTAGGGGGAGGGTTAGGG